>JBAMAX010002618.1:0-15687 GCA_037043745.1 Chymomyza amoena
TGAGGCTCAGTGTATTTGTTGCCATTGTTGTTGTTGTTGTTATTGTCTGTTTTGCCAAAAGCTACTAAATAAATTATACTCAATTAAATTCGTAGCGCAGCAGGTGAGTTACAGTCTGAGTCGGAGATACGGCTACTACACCTACATAAAAGGTATTTATATTCAATTGTTCTGGAGCAGAATCGTTTGTTTCATTCATTTCCTGAACATAGAAATACACAGAGAGAAAATATGTATAATTTTTTGTGTCGATAAAAGGAGCTTAAGAAGGGCAGATTCTAACGATTTCTGTGACAACTATACATATATGTTGAAATTTTTCAGAACTCTGTTCGAGCGACTCTAACTCAGAATTATTAGTCTTAAAGCCCTAAAAGAAATTCTGCCAAATTTTTCTGAAATAAATAAGCATCAGCCACATGATACGTAAGAAAAACTGTGTTCCAAAGTGGATTAATTTTCCTTGAGGTATTTTAAGAGCTTTCCAGATTATTTCAAAGGCATTGTACCCAGATGGACAAATACTACATCACGAAAGTCTATTTGTTAATGGATACTTAACTGTGATGTCTTTTATATCATAAGTATACTACTGCTTGAGGTAAGTAAAAAATTGTTATTAAAATTATTATATTAAATTGAATGAAAAATATTGCATAGAAATTTTGAGCTATAAATTTCACAAATTTTTATATCTCGAAATTGGAAAAGCCATAACTTTGCGAAAAAAATCGTATTTGATCTCTTGAACCCTTCAATTAAAGGGTAAGAGAGTTGTACTAAATGATGTAACTGGAGAAAGACCGCATACATAACCCTGTACATAACCTCAAATGTAGGAAAAAACGCCATTTTTTGGGTACATAACCTCAAATATCTCAAAATCCTGACGTGATGGACTAGTTCTGACGCCGGATTCGGATTCTACGCACCAAATTACTTCGGAAATGACTCTTAGCTTTCCAACAACTGAACCATGCTGACCTGTGTTTTCCTTCGTTAAGCTACCGAAATTTTTGGAATATTTTCAGAATTTAATGTTGAATTATTTTTTCTATCCTTTTGCCTTGTTACAAAAATCATAATTTTTTTTTTCAAATTATTCGCCTTTTAAATTAAAAAAAAACCAAGTTGAATACATTAAATCTATTTCGTACAAAGGTCTTTAAATAAATTCTTATATATTTTCTATGTTATTACTAGTGAGCCCGACAGACGTTGTCCTGCCCAAGCTTTATGAATACTCTTGAAGTGAATAAACATCGTAAGATTCTCTAGTTAGCTTATTTGGAAAAAATATAAGATTTTTAGATTAGCTTTCATTTTCGAACAAATTAAATTTTTGACATGCCTCTCGATACGTTGCACACAATACGCCATTCACTCTTCTCCATTGAGAAGTCGATCATTCGAAACGATATTGGATCTCGAACATTGATAAACAACAATACCAGTTTTTGTATATATGGCAATATACACACAAAAACCGATATTCACAAAAATGCGTATATCTCACGAACCAACCACAAAATGTATTTGTCGTAGCCTTAAAACCTCCGTATTGACAACCTCTAACACACGCAAAATCAGATTTGAAATTTAACGACGCGTTCATGAGAACACTCGTAACACGTAAAACATAAGTTTTTTTTATATATATAGACTAGCCGGCCTCCGGCACGCTCGCTTCGCTCGCTCGTCTAGAAACACGTTGACTATTTTCTAGATGAACTGCTGAATGGACAACGGTTGGGTGTCGTTCGTGAATTTGGAATGAGAAAATTCGCCATATTGCCTCGTTACTGCTAATGCAACATCCTATTTGATATTGTGAAATTTCGTCATTCACATTGTCGGCTCTCACACCAAAAATCGCCATATCGCTTCCCTTATTGACGTATTTGCAGATATATTTTATTGATTTTACTGAGTTGCAACACTCCCCGTTAATGTGGGCTTTATACGTTTTTGATAATAATGGCGCAAATGGAACAACCCAACGATTGTCAATTTCGATTTCTTGATCTTGCACTTTGATTGTGGTTGATCTGCCATTGTCTTCTGTTGATCTACGGCGATATAATGGGTATCCATCGTGCCTGTACAACGTCCAAAGTCAATGCCCTTGGATATCTTTTGGAGCATTTGCCGTCGATCATGCATGGTGAAGTTGGGTTGAGCACACCATATGGTCCGTGGATCATATTCTTTGTGATAACCTCGAACAATTCTGAATCATTTGTTTGAACTGGGATTTCCGCCGATATCACATAATCAATTTCATGCGGTAGTATTTTCTGAACCAACCAAATCAAAATGTGCGCATGAGTTAATCCTCTCTTCTGCCATTCTACCGAATACATCCAGCAGCGAACCTCTCCGAATAAACTGCTTTTGGCCTGCTGTTTCATTGGGAAAGTTCAGTGCTTGGCACTGATCACATACCTTGTTCATTGTTCCAATTACAACAGATTGACGCGAGCTATAATCGGTCGTCTTGTTATATTCGAATGCAGCTCTGTGCAGATTGGATGCATTGCGCATTTGCCTGAATGTTCTTTGGATTAAATTCTGTTCTGCATGGATTTCATCTGATTGATACTGATAATCCCGATTTCGTCTCATTCTCATTCGAGCATTCATATTGTATTCATCTCGTTCTTCTGTTGTATGAGCAGAATGTATCTTGCTTCTCTTAATCGATTCAACTCATTCCTTTGTAAACGTTGTTCCTCAGCTTCAGCTGTTCTTCGGGATGATTGCAATTGAGTTCTACGCGAACGTCTCCCAATGTTACGTCTTTTTGGCGGCATTATGTGCAAATATTGATCTTATCATATGTATTTTACACAGAAATCAAAACATGAATCGTTTATAATTTTTGTGTTTCCTTTCGACAAAAACTATTAACTAAAAAATATTAGTTAATCTGACAATGTACACAATGCCAACCTAAATTAAAAAAAAAATTTGTATTGGAAAATCAAATTGTCCTTTTAGTATTTTCGTCGCAATTTTGTTATATTTTCTCAACCTTAAACAATCCTTGGACTTCCACGAACATTTCAAGACCAAAATTAGCCAAATCGGTAGCCGTTCGTGAGTCTATAAGCTTCGAAGGAACATAACATTGTGACACGAGAATTTTATATATAAGATATTCTATATTGGAACTGATATTCTCTACTAAATGAGATTTATAAAAAATTTTATATATTTTTTGAAGAGAGATTTAAATCAAAACAAACTATTTGGGGCAAAAAAAAAACCTTTTTTTTTATTTAAATATATAAACGCAAATTTCTTCGAATTTGTACGAAACAATCTATATATAAAAAGTAAACATAAAAAATATGTATATATGAATAAGAAATCGAATACACATTGCTATTTAATTATTTAATCTTAAGCGAGTTTACAATTTTCTGGAATATTTATTATGGAAGGTCAATTTTAATGGACCGAAAAAACATTTAAGACTCTACCCTGATTCTATGGTTCATTCTGTGAAACTTTGGCAAAGAATCGAAATGTCTAGACTTTTTTGTTTTGAATACAAAATAGCCATGTAATAAGTTACTAAATTAGGGTCAATTCTAAAGAAGTTACTTTAATTTACTGGGTTAGTCCTTATAAGTCGCAACTTGTTTAAACAGTAAGTACAGTACAAAGGGGTTCCAACATGTTTTTTATTATCGAATACACATTGTTTTTTAATTATTTAATCTTTAAGCGAGTTTACAATTTTCTGGAATATCAAAGATCAATTTCAATGGATTGAAAAAACATTTTAGGACTTGACGCTGATTTGATTGTATGGTTAATTTTATGAAACTTTGGCAAAGAATCGAAATGTCTAGATTTTACCAAAATTTTCTTAATTTAAAAAAAAAAAAAACAACAGCGCCATCTGCCGGTGCTTAAAATTATAATTATATGAGAATGGTGAGAATAAACTCATCTTTTTGGCATTATTTCTTATTCGATTTATAAATATTTTAAAAAATTTAACGACTCGAAATTCGTTTTAGACGTATAGTTTCTGACCCGTAGACTGAAAATCGGGAAGAGCTTTACCCACCTTATTATTTTATTGTATTTATATACATACAGGGTGGTCCATATAAAAATTGAAATTTAATTTTGCTATAAAAACAAAACGGCTGAATATTTTTCAATGTTCAAAGTTTTATTTGAAAGGTTGGTTCATGACATTTATTTATCAAAAATAATTTTGGTCAAATGACTACCACGGCTGGCTTGGCAGTATACCACTCGATCGGTCCAATTTTTGAGCGCATTTTAGATTGTTTCGGGCCTTATCCTGGCAATAGCGGCTCCAATATCGTCCTTCAGCTCGTCTATTGTTTGCGAATTGTTGGCATAGCATACATCTTTCACCGCACCCCAAAGATAATAGTCCAACGGCGTCAAATCGCAGCTTCTTGGTGGCCAACGCCATTTCGGCTGATTATGCGATTTCTGAAGATAGTGCGCAGAAGATCGATTGTGGCGTTCGTTGTGTGGCACGTTTTGTTGAATCCAAATATCCAAAACTTCATCTTCCATTTGTTCGAAGAACCTGTCGGTTAACATTGCGCGGTAGCCTACGCCATTGATGGTTTCGGCGGCTCCTTATTCATTTTCGAAGAAAAATGGGCCGATGACGCCGCCAGACCAAATTCTGCACCAAAAAGTCACTCGTTGTGGGTGGATTGGCTTTTCGTGAAACGCTTGCCCCAGATGCGACAATTTTGCTTATTAACATAACCACCGAGGTAGAAATGAGCTTCGTCCGAAAAGTTAATTTTGCGATAAAATTCGCCATCTTCGGCTAAACTCAAAACTCACCACTTTGGAAATAAGTTTTTAATATTTCCCAACTTTCTTCAAGCGTATAGCGTCCCATTTCGTAAATGATAGCACAGGTCTACAAATAGAGGGGTCATGTGAGTTGTTTAAAAGTTAAGGGTTATTTCCGAAGTAATTTGGTGCGTAGAATCCGAATCTGGCGTCAGAACTGGCCCATCACGTCAGGATTTTGAGATATTTGAGGTTATGTACCCAAAAAAAGGCGTTTTTTCCTACTTTTGAGGTTATGTACAGGGCGCAAAAAAATTTTTGCGGTCTTTCTCTCCAGTTACATCATTTAGTACAACTCTTACCCTTTAATTTAAGGGTTCAAGAGATCAATTACGATTTTTTTTCGCAAAGTTATGGCTTTTCGAAGTTACGAGATATATCCCTTCGACGTCATTAGCATTTGCAATAAGCCTTTAAGATAACACAGGTCAACATGGTTCAGTTGTTTGAAAGCTAAGAGTCATTTCCGAAGTAATTTGGTGCGTAGAATCCGAATCCGGCGTCAGAACTGGCCCATCACGTCAGGATTTTGAGATATTTGAGGTTATGTACCCAAAAAATGGCGTTTTTTCCTACATTTGAGGTACATAACCTCAAATATCTCAAAATCCTGACGTGATGGGCCAGTTCTGACGCCCTGTACATAACCTCGAATGTAGGAAAAAACGACATTTTTTGGGTACATAACCTCAAATATCTCAAAATCCTGACGTGATAGGCCAGTTCTGACGCCGGATTCAGATTCTTCTTAGCTTTCCAACAACTGAACCATGTTGACCTGTGTATTTGACGTCTTAAAAGTCAAATAATCGGTAGTTCAAATACCGAACACTAGATGGACCAGCGCCATCTGGCGGCGCGCAAAATAAAAATAAATTAAAATATTGCGAAAAAAAGTAAAGCTTATGGCCTCATGAATACAACGTCTAATTCGATTTTTTAATATTTTGAAAAATTGAGCGACTCTTGAAAAACGTTTCTAAAAATGGCACATATAATGAATATCGCAAAGACCTTTTATGTATTTAATTATTTATGTATTTTTCTTATAAATAATTAAGTAATAAAGTTAACATGTTCTTTTTTTTATTTAAAATATACCATTCATGCCGTTTGAACCCAAAACATATTACTCGTAAGGTGATAGATAGAGAAAATACATTTTTTTCCCAACTCTCAAGAGAAACGGTATTATTTTGATATTATTTTTATTATATATTGTAATCTTCTTCAATATACTATTATAATGACAGATTCTTCTTTTTTATTACCTATAAATAGGTATCTGAATATAAATAAAGAAAATCCTTTTTTTGTATCGAAACATTTTTAGACTCAGATTAAGGTTCATAGATATGACATATGCATACATATGAATTATTGTGCAGTCAATCACAATCAAAATCTGTTATCGATTATTCCGCATAAGTTTATGTCTAAAATCATCTCATATCTTAAGTCAACGTCGTAGTATAAATAATTCATACACACCTTTTGTATTAACCTCTAATATATATAATTTATACACAATAAAAAATTTACTTTACCAAAGTACTCACAAATATTACTTCTACACAAGTACTTTCTTGCTGTGCAGCATTAAAGCGCAAATAATTGATAAAATTAAACCCTATTTATGTAACAATATTGAGTAACATGAGGGCACTTAAAACTGGGCACAAATTGTGTTGCCTACATTAAGCCCTGGCAAGAAATTATGGCCTTTGGCATTGAGTGAAAATGTTGTTAAACTTATTTGGGGCATAATTGAATATTAATTTGTATGCTTCGATTGCTTCAACATTGAATAGAACGATTGAAAAGCATTCAGTGTTGGTTTATAGCGTAAACTTCTACTATTGGCTTTTGATATGCGCTGCGGGCATGGCTTCGTGTACCAACACGCACTAATACAAACACAATGTTTGTTGTGTTTGAGCAGCGTGTGTGACGCCATTTTGTTGATGTTGCGCATTTCCGGCTAGGTGTGTTTGTGTATTTTGGCTGTTTGCAGCTTCGCTGCACGCTGCTTCGCTTCAGCTGTCAATCACAGCTGTTTGACAAATTGCTGCTGGACCCGAAAACGTGACCCCCTGACGCACCTCTCACTCCAGCACTTGTTCCAATCACGATTTCAATGACACTGCGGCAGCTGTTTTGGCAGCATTTTTTCATATTTTCTTTTTTTTCATAATTTTCAGAAAATTGCATTTAGTTTAAAGAAATGTCTGTCTGGGGAGGGTTCCATTGTCAGTGTCAGTTGCCTCAGTGTCTCCAGTGCCAAACAAGTTTTCATGCTGCTGCTAACCTGCTATAATTTTGCACGTTTTGTTTCGAAATATAAAATAGAACGGAAAAACTTTGCCCCCAAAACAGCTCGAGACATTTGCAGTTTTTCACTTGAGAAAACACTGACAAACGCTTAGCCAAGGTGCGAAAAGTGTTTTTCACAAAATTTAATGTCCAAGCGAAAGTTGCGCTCTTACTCTCACGCTTACCCACTTTCTGCTCCTTGAAAGCGAACATAAAAAATAGTTGGAAAATTACTTTTACTTGCTGTCATTGAGTTTCCCTAAGGATATTTGTGAGTTTTTAGTGCGACGTTTGCATTTTTTTTTACTTTTTTGTTTTTTTTTTAGTTCTCCCCTATAAGCTGCTCTTATGTGGTGCCTGATGTATGAGCATGTGAAATGGCACATCCTTTGTATGGAAAAAAAAGGAGTTCAAGGACTACAATATGCGCAAATTGTGGCAAAATTTGTGGCACATTAAGTTAGTGTTGGAACTTGGTCAATTGAAGCATAAACTAACTAAATTTGGGTAAGTTTAAAAGTAGTTTTAAAGCTGAAAAATGTTGCGGCAGGAAAATTAAGCACAGATTTGAAAGTTGGCAAAGAGGATTCTCTAATGATGTCAATTTTGTTTGAAAGCTGGGGTGAGTACGAACAATTCAATAAGGATTTTGTTTTCTGCAATCAAATATTTGTGGACATATTTTCTTGTAAAAGAACGACCTGCCCCAAGTGCAGCAAAGTGGCGACATTGTAGTCTAATTCGTCAGCAAAAGGCCGCAGAAATGGGGTTCAGAACACAAATTTCCTACTAGATTCACCTCATTTTCTCTGCAAGAAAATTCCCTCTCAATTAACCGTTAGCTCGCATATTTTTAAGAATCGTCTTTCACAGCCTGGTCTTAAAAAAGTACTAAACTATTAAGTCTTAATAAGGATATTTTTATGAACCCCTATTGACTGACTCATTCGCCACAGTCAATAGGAGGTTAATAAAAACCTCTCTGATCGTGTTTCGAGGGATTCATTCCCCAAATCACGACTACTCCTAAAAATAGGATTGAGACACCAGGTATTGGAATCATTTCATCTTTTGAGTCATAGTTCTCTTTACAATGGGAGTCTCTAAATTGAAAGATTTTTCTGCTTAAGGTCTCAACCCCTTCACGCAAGTTCTGTTTGGTCTAGAGGAACGACTTTAATACTTTTTTCATAACATTGCATTATCTCAAATAAATAAAGACACCAGGTATTGGAATCATCCCATCTTTTAAATTATAGTCCTCTTTGTAAAGGGAGTTGTTTTGGAAGACTATTCTGCGCGATGGTGGATGGATCTCAATCCCCTCGCACAAGTCTTACTTTGTTTACAGGAGTGACCTTTCTACATTGCTCATCACTCGTTATGTTACTAACCTTAAACCAACTAAACCAACCAACGTTGGACCCAACACCAGAATCCCTACCGCAATGGGCAGCGTCTTTCAAGCAGAGATTCATGCCATAGAGATCTGCGTCCTTAATATTCTTCTCAAGGGAACTAGGGGCGCAAACATATGCATTTATTCAGATAGCCATACTGCCATTAGGGCATTGTCTTCCTTGAGCATCTTCTCTCGGACGGTTAAAGAATGCTATAACTACCTCCAAACCCTATCCGCCCGGAACAAAGTCGTACTTTGTTGGGTGCCTGGACACTCAGAAGTGGATGGTAACGCGATCGCTGACGATCTAGCACGACAGGGTGCCTCCACCCTGAGTACATCTCCTCCGCCGTTTTGTGGTATTGGTTGGTACACGATCAAAACCATGATGAATAAATGGGCCGCAGGAGATCATAGGAGATACTGGTTCTCCCTTCCGGGGCTTCGTCAAGCAAAAGTGCTTGTCAAACCTCCGGATGCAATCAAGACAAAAGATCTTGGCAGAGCGGACCTAAAGCTCCTGGTAGCTTACCTATCTGGCCACCACACTGTTAGATATCATCTTCAGAAAATTGGCCTATCGGACTTTTCAGAGTGCAGGCTTTGTCTAGACTCTTCAGAGTGCAGTCTTTGTCTAGAAGACTATAAAACTGGCAGGCATATTCTCTGTGACTGCCCAGCGCTGGTATGGGCTGTCACATGGGAAAGGAACGGATTAGTCCCTTCCTTCTTTAGGTCAACACCAACAAAAGACCTACTGCTATTCATGAGGTGGGTATGGTACAAAAGACCTTTTGGTCACAGTGCCCCACCTCTCATTGAGGTACCTTTTTAGAAAAAAAAAACTTAAGCCATGGAAAAAAGACTAACCCACCTGGCTGCAACAAATATAGGCTAAGCATTAACTTGGATCTACTAAGACCAGCCAAAAAATATGCTTAGCCTGAGAACTCAAATTTCTTTTTGGATCATCCAGCCCCTGCTTTAACTGGCTCTCTAGGCCTTAGAAAGCTGGTGGCCTAATTTAACTCACTGGGCTTCTTGAGCAACCCCTGACAATACTTAAGCTTGTCCTTGCTTGCATTTATTTTCAATCAGCTCATACACAGCCTCACTAATTCAATATGACACATTTTTTATTTGTATATTCCTTCATATCCTTATACAAAAAAACATGATGACAACCAGTTACATAATGCCATTCAATCTCGATTTGTATTATGCTCACAGCATAACGTCATTATTATTTTATGCATATGTAGATCATACATCAAGGAAGCGTGCTGGAATGCAGCAGTCCCAGGAGTGCTTAGTTAGGCCAAGTCCTGGGCTGGCTCATCAGCATGTCGCCTGGGACTATCACATAATGTGATAAATGATGATTTTATAATCGTTTGCCTGACGCATGGACACAGACAGTCACAAAAACAAGGTCGGCCTAAGAAGAAGCTTCACCGCACCAGCTCCGTGTCCCTTAGGATGAAGCATTCAGATTTGAGTCAGTGCCTTTCCAGTGCAGACGTGCTCAACTAACTGACAAGCAGCGGGCCACATCTGACTGCTGCTGGTTGGGTGTATTTGCAGGCGCTTTAAAATCAGTTTTGTTGGCCACCCTGCCGCCAATCCTTTTGGCCAACTTTATACATAACTCAGACCAATTTAAATTTTGGGTCTAGTCTGAACTTGTCCCAAGCTAGCTTGATGTGACTTGTCTGGTTTGTGGCATTGCAGCCATTTTATTTCCTGGCCTTCACCAGTATACACATGGTCTATAGTATATATGTAAATGTGTCTATGTGTCTATGTCTATAGGAAAATGATAAATTATCGTGTGTCTACATTTTGATGCAATATGATGTCGTGTGCTGTGCACGACGTACTTTAGGTTCTGTCATTGGTTTCAACTCACTTTTCATTTTATTTTTTTCCAACTCAATTCACTTTTTTGATTAATTGAATTTCACTTGGAGACAAATAGAAATTTCCATCTTGGGCTGGACGACGGTTTGTTTTGACATTTTTGGGCATAATTTTCAAAATTGAATTATTAGTGTGAAAATTTGAATTTAAATAAGAGTTGCATTTATTTTATAAAATCATTCATTATAAAACGGAAATTGCCAGCAAAGGGCTTTAAGGGTCTATGAAATGAAATTACCTTACTGAAGATGTCTGATGTCTGGCCCAATTCAGGTGGAACCATGTGTTTTGAGTTACTTAAGCTTCATTAAAGTCGGTTTAAGCATTCTTCTATGTAATGTTGAGTGATCATCTTTAAAGCCTTTTTTAAGCCTTGTGGTCTTTTAGGAGCTCTTTTGACAGACTGTGGCGTGCCTTCCTAGGGGAATGTCGTATTTCGTAATTGGACGAGGAAGCCACCTGACACCAAATCTAATCGGCATTTCTCAAGCTGGGTGCCTTTATGACTACTCCAACAGCGTATTGGGAGTAAGCTGTTGAGAGATTGCTTTGGCTATTTTTAATCATCATCGTCTACTTAAGCCTATACGGTCTACGTGGGACTCCTCACCAGGGGTTAACCTTATCCTCATCTTTTTAGCATGTTGTCAATGTGAACTCTATAGCTGTGCCATCTATCCACGATTACTCTTAGCTTTTTTTAGCCTTGTGGTCTTTTAGAAGCTCTTTTGTCAGACTATGATGTGCCTTCCTAGGCCTTACTTGGAAGTGTCAGAGTTCGTAATTGGACGAGGAAGCCACCTGACACTAAATCTAATCGGCATTTCTCAAGGTGGGTGCCTCTATGAATACTCGTACAGCGTATTGTGAGTAAGCTGGTGAGAGATTGCTTTGGCTATTTTTAATCATCATCGTCTACTAAAGCCTATACGGTCTACGTGGGACTCCCCACGAGAGGTTAACCTTATCCTCATCTTTTTAGCATGTTGTCAATGTGAACTCTATAGCTGTGCCATCTATCCACGATTACTCCAAAATGTTTGGCTCCAGACAGTCATACAGCTGGAGTGTCAGTCTTGTAAGGATATACAGATATATAACCCATCCAAATGGGTTCAACGTGATATTCCGTCGGCGAGCCTAGCTCTCAAGAAAGTAGATATTTTTGTTCATTCCATCTGTCACATACTGGACAGTGGAAGATTTATAAGTCGTCCGCATATCCAGTTAAGATCATCTTATCATTCTACACAAGCTGGCCTAGCTAGTTAATAAATCCGCCGTATCGAGGTTGCAGAGTATTGATTGAGTACATTTCCATGCGGCAATCATCGGGTTGTCGTTTGATTCGGAAGCTACAGGACCCCAGTGACTCTCCCAGGCCTTTCTTAAAGCAAGATTAGTCTCTCCCACACTGTGGTTAGCTTGGGGAGTAGGTTAATACTCCGTTAAGACTTCGGGTCCAATCACAGATATCCACACGATCCTTCATTAGGTAGGGTAATGCTTCACTTTGGGAGCCTTTCGGATCATATACTTAATCTCCTCAAGGCGTGTGGATCTAATAGGGAGTGTCGTTTGGAGTGCTGTGTAAAGTTAATTGTTTGTTTGATCCATCTTTTCATCCTTGACTAGGCTGAATGGAGCGAAGTGCTTGGGCTTGGGGAGTAGGTTAATACTCCGTTAAGACTTTGGGTCCCATTCCAGATATCCACACGATCCTTCATTAGGTAGGGTAATGATTGACTTTGGGAGCCTTTAGGACCATATACTTAATATCCTGAAAGCGTATGGATCTAATAGGGAGTGTCGTTTGGAGACCTGTGTAAAGTAAATTGTTTGTTTGATCTATCTTTTCATCGTTGACTAGGCTGAAAGGATCGAAGTGCTTCCGCTGAGTCTGAAACTTTTTTGCAGTAACTGCCATCTTGATGCCTCGGAGAAGAGGTTCGTTAGGACCAGTGGCGGATCCACGGGTGTGGTTTTCGGGTCTGGACCCCCAACTATTTGTTTTTGAAACTACTTTTTGAATATAATTTGGTAATAAGTTTCTGTAAAAAAATCGAACTTAATTGAATAAGACGCACCAATATATAAAATTTATCTTTTCTTTTCTTTTGACTGATATATACTAGATACAAGTGTTGGTAAACCCTTCAATAACTCAAAATATTTGTATATAGTGATAATTTTGAAGGATGCTCCAAGTAAATACATGTGTGAGAGTGCATAAACCCTAATTTCAACATTTTCATGGGAGGGCTACAAATTAGCGCCCTTTCAGAAGAAAACAAAGTTAAAGTTCCAACTTAAATTGAGTGCGAATATGTTGGGAGTGTGTTCAACTGTGAGTGTGTAGTTAAAAATTCTGCCACATAATTTAAAAAGCCACTTAAGATAGAATTTAAAGTATGTGTACAACTGTAATTTGCCAACCAAAAATGTTGGCAATCAACGAAACTGTAGCCTCGAATTTCCCGACGCACAAAAAGAGCTTGGGCCAAAAAGTTGTTACTGTCAAAATTTATAGTTTCAACTTGATAGTGAGTGCAAGCGAGCTAAAGCAATAGATAGGATGCGGCAGCCAGACTGAGATAGCTAGTGCCAGAGTTGCCAGCCGCAGCTTGAATTCCATATAATGTTGTCATTAATTTTTACGATATTTGCCAAGTTTAATGCATTTTGCTGATGTTTGCGCACAAGTTTAATGACGGCACACGAACAGGGTCCAACAGCTGGCAAGGAGGGTCTATACGTGGGCCGATCCTAACTGCTGGCTGCATATATCTTAGTTAAACCACAAATGTGAAGTTGTTGACGGCACAAAAAGCACGAGGGAGGCATTGCCAGCAACCCTAGGCGAAGCTAGTCAATATCTTGACATTGATGTGGTGGCGGGTGTAGCCGAGCGGAGGAGGTGTGGCAAACTGTTTCGAAAGCACTTTACAGTTGGCATGCAACAGACAGCAAGGGGAGTCAAAGTTGGGGCTGGCGGTGTGTGTACAACCCCATGCTAAGGTTAATGGCATAAAGTTTATCTGCAATTACGATATGGCTTGGCAATCAGGCACGCCCTCAAATCCCCTTGCAGCCCATAATGTTGCCAAGTTGTTGCAATTTCATAGAACCAAGTAAATATTTATTGCTCTATTTTAAAATGCACTTTAATGT
Source organism: Chymomyza amoena (assembly GCA_037043745.1). Taxonomy (NCBI): domain Eukaryota; kingdom Metazoa; phylum Arthropoda; class Insecta; order Diptera; family Drosophilidae; genus Chymomyza; species Chymomyza amoena. Next base: position 13,670 of record JBAMAX010002618.1, read on the forward strand.
GATGACGTTGACGTTGAATGAGCCCCTAGGATTGCCTTAGGAGAGCGTGTTTCGCCAGCTCTGGGGTTAGTTTAAGCTGGGTAATTGTTATTTATGATTATGAGCTGCGGGGGGTGTTTTGAATATGCGGTAATTATTTTTTATGAAATGCTCTATAGATACACTAATATGAAGTGTCGTAGATTGCTTTGCCATTTATATATATTATATATGATTTTTTTTTTTAAATTTAAGATTTCTGTTCAAATTTAATTGGGAGAATCATGAAGACCAAGTTTAAAAAAGTCTTGGTAAAGTATATTAAAAACCGAAATACTTTCGGTAGGAGGTGGGAAATACAGTAGCAGTTGGTATACTAAAGTGTGCTGGTGAGGTACCTACGAAGCCTTTTCCATACTTGGAAGGCCGCTTAAGTTAGTAAATAAAAATTCAATAAAAAAGCTAGAAAATTCTTATTCAAATTATTATACCCTTTGTGCTTTTAGTACACGTTATAAAAATAAAAACTAAAATTTCCCCTTTTTTTTATTTTTTTGCCGTAATAAGAAGCTCATAAAAGAAGAGATCTCGTTGGAAAAAGAGAAGTGGTAATTTTAGAACCTTCAGTTTTAAATGATGCTACTTATCAAATAGATACTTTACCACTTATGGTTGTAAAAGTAAATTCGGTCCCACGGTGGAATTGTACCGGCCCCTCTATTACGTCTTTAGCCTGGAGGAATCTTCCCCAATCTCCGTAGACTATACTATATACCAAATAAATCTTAACTTCAATCCGCCATTTGGGATGAAACCAATTAGCTTTTCGAGAAAACTTTACAAAATTTCAAATGATACTTTATCGATAAGAATAAATCTTTAAAAACCTTTATTAACTTTAATTTTTAGCCACAGGATCTTCCCAAGAGAGTGATGTAAACTGAACGCATTTAAGTATATAAAATCTATTTAAAATAAAATTATAAAAAATTATATTAGCATAATAAACTAGTTTAACATTATTGTTTAGTAAAATATGAATTTTTAATAAATAAAGTTATTTAAATTAAATTCAAGAACACAAAAAGAAAAATGGTTAAGGTGCAAACATTTAAAAAAAATTGAAGCATACTTTTTAGGGCAATGGGAGTATCTGAATAAAAACGCTTTTAGAAATATAAAAAGAAGCCTTTGAATTTTCGTTTCTTTTTTTAATTTTGACAATCCTAAAATTCTATTTACGATTTCTATTAAATATTCGTATTTTTTGTTTATTGATTTATAGTTAAATGGATAAAACCTTAATTTTTTTTCTTTTAAATACGAGGGTGGATTGATAAGTTTCCGGCCTGACCAAGAAAAACAACGTTTTTAAGAACTTTTTTTATTTCTCAACATAATCTCCTCCAAGGCTGATACATTTCTCATAGCGGTGTTCTTGTCTAGTAATGCCATCTCTATAGACTGATTCGTCAAGCTCCTCAAAATACCCATTTACAGCTTCGATTACTTCTTCATTGTCCGCAAATATCTTACCGCCAAGCCATTTTTTAAGGTTTGGAAACAGATAATAGTCACTCGGGGCTAGGTCTGGAGAGTAGGGAGGGTGCGGCATCAATGCAAACTTCAGATCATTGATTTTAGCCATCGCAACGATGCGCTGGTGCGTTATCGTGATGAAACAAGATTCTTTTCTTTGCCAGATGAGGTCGTTTAATTTTCACCTCGTGGCTCAAACGTTGCAATAAGTCTGCGTAGTATTGACCAGTGATAGTTTTACCCTTTTCAAGGTAATCAATGTATATAATACCTCTTGCATCCCAAAAAACAGTAGCCATAACCTTGTTCGCTGAAAAAATTGTTTTTGCCTTTTTTGGAGTTGGTTCCCCTGGTCCAATCCACTGTTTAGACAGTTCTTTGGTTTCAGGAGTGTAGTGGTGGACCCAAGTTTCGTCAACGGTTATGAATCGACGCAAAAATTCGCTTGGATTACGCTTATGCAACAACAAATTGGCGGTAAAAATGTTTTTTCGAATCAA
>JBAMAX010002619.1:0-57494 GCA_037043745.1 Chymomyza amoena
TTATTAACGCTTTTTCCGATATTGAATATGCTACGTATTAATTTGCTGAAATGTAGGAAAGTCGGATTTCTTTAATGCTCCTGAGATTGGCTTTACATTAAAAAGAGTTCAGTAGCCATTTTAAACTGTATTGTAAAGCAACTTATGTGCCATATTAGCATTGGTCAAAATGTTATTAATAAATGTAAGCTTAAAAAATATTTTTCAAAAGCATGTTATATAACAGTTTTACTTGCTTTATTGAGAAATCAATTTCGAAATCCTTAATATTCAATTTTCATTCAAATTAATCTATGACTAGCTCAATTGCGAAATCGATAAGAGTCACAGTACATGATAGATGCCAAAGTATTACTTTTCATAATAAAAATCTCAAAAAATAATTTCCACCACTAGGAACCAAAATGTATAAACTCAAAACTGATTTTAGATAAAAAAGGTTCTTCACTTTCCAAAGGAAGAACTTATTTATTTATAGGGAAATTATAATAAAAATATCGATATATTCCATTTTATCCATCTTATACTTTTAATATGGCACCATGACACAAGATATTATCAATTTAAATGTAGAACTTAACTGGAACTTTTAATTGCAATGCATATTATTTTCTCATTTTTCTCAACTATTTGTTTTATAAAGTTACTATTGAGCACGGCAGACATTGTCCTGCCCAAACTTTTTGAATACTCTTAAAGTGAATAAACATCGTAAGATTCTATAGTTAGATTATCTGGAAAAATATAATATTTTTAGATTAATTTGCAGTTCGATTCAAACTTGCACCATTATAAGACGAATGTCGCGCTTCACGGGTCTGTCTTAATCGAATTCTTTCACCTATATATGGCAATATACATCCAAAAACCGATAATCACAAAAATACGTTTATCTCACGAGCCAATAGACACAAACACATCGAAATAGGCTTAAAACCTCCGTATTGATAAACTCTAACACACGCAAAAATCAGATATGCAATTTATTGACACGTTCATGAGAACATCCGTAACACGTAAAACACACGTTTTTTTATATATATAGATATGTAGATTCGAATTGGCTTGTGAACCATTCACATATTACTACGTCAAACGTTTTGTATCAATAAAAGTTGCTATATAGTTTTATTTAAATTTTGAAAAGCGCTGATTCTTTTTTTTAAATTTCGAGTATACAATCAGAAATTATGAGATTTACAAAAATTACGTATACGCAATATGCGTACAACAATTTCTTGAGTTTCTTCCAAAAATTTGAACAAAAGTGAATTGTAATCCACTTCATTACTTTAAGCACGAATATCTTGAAATTCGTTATATTGCATATGGCTTGATTTCTCAAGTAACAAGTTAAGATTCGTTTAAAAAAAAAATTGACTGAGCAAACTTCGATTTTGGCATTTCTAACAAACAATTACGTATACGCAGTGAAGCTCATATAGACGGTAAATATATGCGTAAATTAATCGATTAAAAAATGCTCTGCAAATGTTAAGCTATTATAATAAATATCACCCCAAGTTTCAGCTCTGTAAAGCTCTCTTCATTTCATTTTTTCATTTTTGTTTCCAAATAGATCAATTTTAATTCTTTTTAATTACTAACACCTATCTTCAACATGATCTATGGGGAATATTTTTTTCAATTTGCCAATAAAATAAAATTTATCAACTTTAGTTGAAAATAGTGACAAAATTCCTCAATATTTTAAGCCTACAATCAAATATTATGAGACTTAAAAAAAAGCGTATACGCAATGTTGACGTTTACTTGCGCCATCAGGCTGAAATTTTTGAATAAACATTATGACTGCTGTCTTAATAAACCCCATTTAGTTCCAGTTCTAACTAAACAGTTGCCGGTTTTATTCAAAAACTTAGATTGCAATTCGAAAAATTTAAATATTTTCTGCATTTTCCCAAGAAATTGGTAATTGCATAATATGCATAAAACGATTTTTGGCGGCAATTATAAGTGAAAGTAACTACCAAAAACTATCTGAGGGAACTCAAAGCCCCCTATATACATAATAATATGACAAAATATGCTTTCTTCTGCAAAATTACTTAAAATTGTCCTTAGAATACTCCTAGAGGATCAACGAATTGGCATTTTTATTTGCGTAAAATTGACCCATACTACTTTAAAGTATTCGAACATTTTTTTTAATTTTACTTACCAAGAAAATATTTGTAGGTCTATAAAGTATATTCTCGTCGGAATGTGTCGATACTAAGCAACCTCTTGCACAAATTAACCATTGATGTAGTATTATATTTTAATCTATAGAAATGTTAAATCTCTTCAAAAGTAAAATTTCTCAAAATGTAGAATTTTTCATTAGACAAAGATAAGAAATTTCATCTCTGAATTAAATTAAAAAGGAGACATGAGGATTTTGCAGCTCGAACAACATCACAGAATCGACAGGCAGACAGAAAAATATCCCATACAAAAGGTTGCACCAAAAACTTTCGAATTTTTTTTTTTAAATTTTCAGAGTTTTTTGGCGTTCAGTGAAATTAATTAAGATCAAAAATACCTTTATTTCAATGGCACCTAATTATTGAGTACTTTCCTATCCCTCAAATAGCCATTAAATTGCTATTCTTATATTTGGCATTTTAGTTTGGATGATTAGCAAATATTATAAGCAACACATTACAATGTCCTTTCAACCTAGAAATAATCTAATTGAAATTCCTTCACAATCCATAGTTTACTGTATTGACATTTCCATACTCTCTGATTTAATTTTGTAACTTCTATTGTCATTTGATGTTGCTTTTGGGTTTCTACTGTCAAAATACATTGTTGAAAACCGAGCCTGGTTGTACCCCCCACCTCTACTCCTTGTCTTGTGTCTTAAGTTTTATTATAGTCTTTAATTACTCAGTTGGCCAGTTGGTCGGTTGGACGGTCGGTCAGCTTAGAAATTTAATACCATTCTGTCTTGGTTTTAGTCAACTTGATTTTCAAAATTATCCCCGTTTATGGCATTTCCAAGTAATTTTATTACTCCTCTGTCATTTCATAAATAATTAATGCCTTCAAGGTATTTAAGTTGCAAGAATCGACTTTGGTGTTGTGTAACGTATGTACATAAATGTATTATATAAAGTTGCATGCTTCTCGTAGGTAAATAAGCTTGTACATATTAATTTAATTGTGTTTGTTTTACCTGTGTTGAAAAATTGTTGTAATGAACGCCTGCGGGTTAATTATGATTGATCATAAAAGGCAACTTGAATGAAACTACACGAAAAAGAATTTACTTATTAAGTATACAATATAAGTTTATATCAGCTAATTAATTATGTTTCGGAGGCAAGTTATAAGTTTCCATAACTATAGTTACCCGTGTGTGAAATAATGAGCAGCAAGGCATAGTTGGTGGTGACAAAAATGGGGAAATTAAATTTAGTTTGGATAGTAAAGGATATTTATAGCTGCAAACTTGAGTAACATAACATATTCATTAAAAATAAACTTGCGAATTCTTATATTCAACAACAAACTTCAAGGTTGTTAGTCAAAATATGTAGTCTAATTAGGCCTCTGATTAGGCTCCCAGTTGGAACAAAAAAATTTCAGAAACTTTCCTTCTTTTTTGCAACCACTTTTTATCACTTCCAGCTTTTCCCACAAACCTAAAAAATAATCCTATCGACGGATGCCACCATGTTGTTCTTGACCGTCCGAGTCTTCTGATACTTTGCGGGTATCAGTCCCACTCTTTCTTTAAAAATGCTCATGCTGGTTACCGTTGAGCGTACCCGATCCGATTTTATTTTCGAAGCCTTACTTAGAGCGAAACAGACTCATCTTCCCAACTGGTTATAAATTCTGAATATTTAATTAATTTGAGCGCTCCCCCATTCCCTTGCCAGTTAATTTCACTACTAATCAGATACCTTTTCGTTTGCTAACTCTTAGCTGCGAGCACCCTTCCAAATCGGATTCAGGACACTTTTAGGCAGCGTCTTCATTATCATCAGGACTATTTGATGCCAATGATTGATTTATTTCCCTATATGCCTCCGACCTAAAAGAATTGCTGGAAGACCCTTAATTAACAAAACGTTTTATACGACGCTAGATACTTGATGTCAAGAAGACAACTTGAATAAGAAAATGATTTGAGGAATAAACCAAGATCCTTTCACAAGAGAGTCTAGTCCAGAAAAAGTCATTGGAAATAAAGAGATCTTACGCTGAGCAGTCAGTTGGTGTTATATGAGCTAAAATTTTGGTAACCCATTTTCTTCCACTGTTAAGTAAACGCAATACCGGCTTGAAAGATTCTTATGTGCGTTGAGTGTGAGGCATCGGCAACATTTCTTTTTCCTTTCAAAGCATATATTTAGGCTACGTTTTTCTCCTTATTCCGACCTCCTGCAAAGCACAACCTGAAAGATACACTAACGTCTGTGGACTCACCTCATATTGGAAAAATGTAGAGCTTTACAGCTCTTTACAGTAAAAAATGAATGAGTATGAAAAAAAGCTAAATTATTTTAAATAAGCTGAAAGTAATCGAAATGAATCGATACTTCCAAATTATTGCTCATCTCCAACAAAAAATATATATCGGCAGTAGCGTTGGGTTGCTCACGAATGAGTATGCAAAAATGAGTAGCTCACGAAAGTGAAACCGTTGCTCACTGCCTCTCACTCACGACTCTCTCTTCACGATTCCTTGATCACTTCTTCACTATTCCTTTGCTCTGTGAAGTGCGAATAATTGCACCCTAAGTAAGCCAAAGAGCAAGATTGAGCAGATTCTAGATTCACAAAACTACTTCAAAATGATCAACCGAACTAGTTCCTCATTAAAGTGTGCCATGCTTACCCAACACTTGTCAGTATTGTAAAACAATTGAAGTGAATGTCATTCATTTTGCTTGTAATTTATAAAATTGGCCTTTTTGCTCTGAGAAATATATTTTAATTTTCGTTGAGACGACTGCAGTTTGGATTCAGAGTACAAAAAGGGTTTGTTTTCATTAAATACAGTGAGTGAGATAAATTGTATACCTTCAATCCCTTTTAGATTTGAAAAATCAGAAAAAAAAATGTCTGCGAGCGATGAGAACAACAATTCAGAAACAGGCGGCTTAAAAAAAATAGTTGAACAGTTGAAACAGGAGAACGCGAATTTGAAGTACCAACTTCAACAGCAAAATTCAGTCATTTTACAGATGCAGAGTTGTTTTCAGGAAGTGACTTCCTCGAATGAAAACTTAATGAAGCAATTGCTGGAGAGAACTGACGGCTGCTTGATTGAGAAAGAAAAAAATCGCCATCTCGAGACACTTAGCAGTGACTTGAATGATATGATATTGCAATCCGAGGCCAGACGAGAAATTAGCGATGCAGATCTGGAGGTCGTCCATCAGGCGTACGAGAATTTACTGCGTGAGCATCGCCATCTCGAAACCTCTAACAGTGAGTTAGTTGATAAGTGGCTGCAATCCGAGGTCAAATGGCAAAAATACAAGGAACATGTGCAAGTTACCGTAGCGGAAGTGCTTGAAATTATTAATAGAGTATTAAAAACTAAAACATGACCTTACTGGCTTGTAGCCACGCTTACACATCCAAAACGAGACCAAGTTACAAGTTATCCTGGCAAGCTTTCGCGATGAATAGCAAAATAAAAATTGTAATGATGGAGGATTTTAGCCAAGGTCTTTAATATTGAAAATTAAATAACTCTTAAAGCCATTTTTTGTGTTTTGTTCTATTGCCCAGTGTACTGTATATGTGTTATTTTGGATATGTCGTAACCAAAGCCACTTTGCTTCGAAAACTATAACTTTTCCAGGCCACAGTGGATCGCAAAGGTTTAAATGCCAATTTAATAACCAAAGTGAGCAGAACACTGGCAGACTAACCCCTTTTGCTCCATTTTGCCACAATAAAAGATATTTGGGCTTCTTTAGGCAAAATTTGAATTCTGAAATACAACGCTGTTTGACGTTTGGAACAGGAATCTGACATATTGTGGGAAATCTACATAAAACACTTAGAACATTATATGAACATAATTCATTTCGCATAAATTATAAAGCCTTAGTCAAATAAGCCGTATGCCAACTCACTGATCAGACCCTATCAGAGCGGCTTCAGACCTGGTAAGTCAACCATAGACCAGGTCTTCACTCTACGCTAAATCCTGGACGCCAAATTCTGGAATAAACCTTTGAAAACCAGATCGATACCCATCATCTCTTCATCGATTACAAAGCTGCATTCGATAGCCCGATAAGGGATCGCCTATACACCACCATGTCTGAGTTCGGTATTCCTGCGAAGCTAATTCGTCTTTGCAGAATGACATTGATCGGCACCATCAGCTTTGTCAAGGTAGGAACGGACCTCTCCGAACCTTTCAATACTGTTCGAGGTTTCAGACAAGGCGACCCTCTATCATGCGACCTCTTTAACTTCGTGATGGAAGGTGTACTGGGGAAGGCCGGTGTACATCGCAATGGCACTATTTTTTACAAGAGTATCCAGCTTCATGCATACGCTGATGATATCGATACCATCCGGCGTTGAAAGCGACATGTTACTGCTGCATTTTCCGTAATCGAAGAGGAGTCAGCGAAAGTGTGTCTATTGTTAAACAAGGGCAAGACGAAGTACAAGCTGTCTACGAATAGGGACGCACAGCGTCTAGTCTCCCATGTCGCAGCGGACCGCTTTACTTTTGAAGTGGTCATGGAATTCGCGTACCTTGGCACCGCCGTTAACATCTAAAATGACATCATCCTGGAAATAAAACGAAGAATCACACTGGCCAATAGGTGTTACTATGGTCTCAGTAAGGCAAATGTGCATCAGAGACCTCTCTCGACCAACAAAACTGACACTCTACAAGATGCCCATCTTGCCCGTGCTCTTATACGGCGTAGAAGCATGGGTTGTGTCACTGACAGATGCATCTGCTCTTGGGGTGTTCGAGAGAAAAATTCTTCTTAAAATCTTAAGTCCAGTTCGTTTTCAGGATGACTATCGTACACGGATGAACCACGAACTGTACGAGCTCTATTACGACATAGATTTTGTCCAGCGCATCACAGTACAACGTCTGCGCTGGCTCTGGCATGTCGTACGTATGGATAACGATGCTCCAGCGAAAAAGGTATTCGAAGTGAAAGCCGATGAAGGAAGACAAGAGGACGACCACGACTTCGATGGAAAGATCAAGTGGAGAGAGCGCTATCTTCTCTTGGTATTTCGAATTGAAGCAGAGGCGCCTGGCGAGAGCTGTTAAGGTCGGCCGTAACCCAGAACGGGTTGTCAAGGCCACACAATGAATGACAATGAATAGTCAAAATAAGTAAAATTTCAACGGTATAGCATCAAAAAATATAGTGGATCCAAGTCAAATAGAACGATTTTAAGACACCACAGGATAGAGTGCTCCAAAAAAAACGAAATTTTACAAGTCTTCTAAGAAGTTCAAAATATCTGCACAAATCCATTTTCGACTCAAAAGCTTAAAAAAAAACAAAGAACAGAACGGCATTATGGTAGCTATAAGAAGTGTGGGGGCAAACCGGGCGAAACTTGCTTAAAACCAAATTTAGAGCAAATATCTTAATATTTGGAGGTTTATGCCTAAAAAGAGGCAAAAAAATAAGTGTTAAAAAAAGGTGATATGCCTCAAACGCTCAACACATTCCTTTTTTAAAAGCGAATGCAGAGTAAACTCCGCTCGTAGATTCTTTTGTATGACCCTAAATTGAATGGGCTAAATTGCTACTATACCAAACGATTTTTCACTCATCATCCTCTACAAGCTAGTACAAGAGAAATATCTTTTCACTAATTTCATTAATTTGTAGCAAAACAAAAGAAATGTTTTCAAGTCTTAAAACAAATCCTACTTCTTGGAAGGCTTAAAAATAATTGAAGGAGAGCCGCTGGTTTGCATCTATTGCTTTCCAAAATTTGCTTTAACAAATATCCCTTTTTTAAGTGGCTTCTGCTTTGCCACGCTTATCACGTATATCATTATCATTATAACTAAAACTGCCTTTATTTGAGCTACTATATATTATGTATATATTTAATGTCTATTGTTCCACTTCTGAAAAGGTAAAACCTAATTAATTTCATTATTTAAGCTCCATTGTTATAAACTTTCGTAGATAAACAAATGTACTACATGAGTAAATTACTGCAACAGAGCGAGCTAATAATATTTATGACAATAGACTTCAACTTACTCAGTAGCTTGTCTACAGGTAAAAGCATAAAACCCAAATTCCTGATGAAGGTACCATAGTGTGGCATCTATGACCAAATGTTGCACAGAGGCGTAAATTGGCATCCAATAAACACATAATCAAGGTTCATTTGCTGCAGCTGCAATGCAGTAGCCGATGTTAAATTGCATTAGGACAAAGGCTGGGGCAACAAACACTATATATGCCACACCCACAATTTTCCGCTTTCTCGAGTACAAACCACAGGACATCCATATATGTAGCAGTTTACAAGCCTGTTGACAAATGGACAGACGTATGTGTGGGTGGATGGATGTGGATGTGGAGGTCTATATAGTAAGTTGTTGGATTAATACGGTGACAGTTTAGTTTATAGTCCGTAACCAGCCAAGGCGTATCGGCATTACATTTGAATGCATAATAGTAACAGCATCAGGAGGCATAAACATGATTTGCATATTAAGTTGAGCAAAATGCAACAGAGTATTAAAAGAAAATCGCAAACTTACTACTTAATCAACTTGCATAATTTGTTCATGCCACACAAACAATGACATAACTCAGAACTCGACAGATGAGAAGCGTGAGAGAGCCATGCCTCACACACAAACACAGAGAAGCAAGATGACGTCATTAGCAGAGTGAAGAAAATCGCGTAGAAACCCTTTCTATAACACAGGTCTACAAATACAGGGTCATGTGAGTTGTTGGAAAGCTAAGAGTCATTTCGAAGTAATTTGGTGCGTAGAATCCGAATCCGGCGTCAGAACTGGCCCATCACGTCAGGATTTTGAGATATTTGAGGTTATGTACCCAAAAAACCGCGTTTTTCCTACTTTTGAGGTTATGTACAGGGCGCGGTCTTTCTCTCCAGTTACATCATTTAGTACAACTCTTACCCTTTAATTTAAGGGTTCAAGAGATGAATTACGATTTTTTCGCAAGTTATGGCTTTTCGAAGTTACGAGATATATCCCTTTGAGATAATAATTTTGTACTGTGTAATTTCTCTTGAAAATTTTGACTTGAGCTGTTGACCTGTGTAATTGATTCGGTGGAATACACTCTTTTGAAGATGAGATGTGGATCGTAATGGGAATGCATTTCAAAATGAGTACTTCATTTTCGTCTTTCTAGCTTGGTATTTTGGAAATCTTTTTTTTTTTATCCATGCAAGCTCTCGAAAATTTAAATCGCTTATGTTTTGTACTCTCTTTTATCTTGTTGAAGAATTTCAGGCAAGATTTCCGTTCATATATTTAGGAGTCTTTGCGCAAAAATTCCTGCTGCCGTTAAATGTGTGTTTCGGTTGCATCGACAAAAGGTCGACAAAGTATTGATCATTAGCCTCACATGTCCAAGTCGATGTAGCTCATCAGATATTCAAAAGACAGATAAGGTTATGTTATAGGTTCTACCTTAGCCTCGAATTATCCCACAATCTTTTTTAAAGCATAGGTGGCGCAAAAGCCAAAAAAGAAGTATATATATCTTAATTAATAAATTAATTGATCTTACAAATACATGGTTAAGGCTACATTTAATATTTCCAGTCTTTATGGTCAGCAAGATTGATGTGTTCCTACAGACAGACGGATAAGTCTATGTAGTCTTTGCTCATCTATTTCCTGTTTCAAAAAAAGATGCAGGGAAAAATATGTACAAATTACACTACTTTACACGAAAATCGAACCTTCGTAAAATACTATGTTTTCAATATATCGAAAAGAAAGCCGATTAGATCGAAAGGTATTGATTAAGCTTAGTAACAATTATTGAAGTTACAAACAACCAAAGACGAAAAAAATTTATTTTCGTTTTTATAAAAACTAGTAAGCCTGGCAGACGTTGTCCTGCGCAAATTTTTTAAATACTCTTAAAGTAAATAAACATCGTAAGATTCTCTAGTTAGCTTACCTGCCCTGCCGCCAATACACTATTGACTATGATATTTTGATTTAATGATATCTTAAGACAGAAATAGGAAAAAAAAAACTCTCTTAATCTTCCTAAAGATATTTTGTATCGTGTTACACCATAAAACTTATAAGTATTCCCTTTCCTTGGCTCTAACCGCCTTGGCTTGGCTCATAAAAAAACCACAAAATCAAACGAAAGAAAATCTTGATTTTTTATAAATTTCCAAAAATTTCCATTTATATTTTTCGTCACACATGTAGCTGATTCTATGCCAAAACAAAATATTGAAGTATGGAATCAAAAATATTAAGCAACTTGACTTATTCGACGGCATACAACTCTAAGTTCCATACAAACAAATGAAATGTATAGGGGCCTTATATGCATAATGGAAGAGTAAAACTTTTTATTTTTTATTTTCGCCGTTTTATGTAACTTTTTTCTAATATTAAATGCGTAGATTGAAAGCCAATACTAAAGGGTGATTCATTAAGACATTTTTTTTGCATAGGGATTTTCGTGTGGATCACGCGTGATCCATGACAGCTGTCAAAGGCAAAGTTGTTCAGTATTCATTGGCTAATCATCATGTCAAAGACTCACACCCGAACAATGTTTACAAATTGTACTACGAAAATCAGCGTTCTGCAAAAAATGTTTATCGTGCGCTGAGATCGACTTAAGGTCAACATAATCGACCCACCGAACCCACAATTCGTAACACCATCATCAAATTTGAAACCCAGTATTCATTGTTAAATGATACACGACCAAATCGACCACATCCAGCACGAAGTGAAGAGAATATAGCGGCGATAGCTGACAGTGTTCACGATGACCGCGAGGAATCGATTCGGCGCCGATCGCAACAACTTGGTCTGTCGTATTCAACCACTCGGCGCATCTCGGCTTGAAAGCATACAAAATTCAACTTAGCCAAGAATTGAAGCCGAATGTCCTTCCTGCACGTCGCCGCTTTAGTAAATGGGTTGTTACGATCAATGAAGATCTCTTGTTTTCGACCAAAATTTTTTTCAATGATGAGGCCCACTTTTGGCTCCACGGCTTCGTGAATAAGCAAAATTGCCGTATTTGGGGAGAAGATCAACGAAGAGGTTCACCAGCTGCCATTTCATCCAAGAAAAACAACGGTTTGGTGCGTTCTGTGGGCTGGTGGAATCATTGGTCCGTATTTTTTTAAAATTGAGCAAGGTGCGAGCGTTACCATCAATGGCGCACGCTATCGGACCATGTTAGCGGACTTTTTGTTACCTGAAATTGTTGCCCGTGATCTCGACGACATTTGGTCCCAACAGGATGGCGCTCCGGTCCGCATTGCCAATGAAACAATGGCTCTATTGCGAGGTCAATTTGCTGAGCGAATAATTTCACGTACGGGACCCGTACCTTGGGCGCCAAGATCGTTGCGATATCACACCGCTCGCCTTTTTCTTTGGAGTTACGTAAAGTCAAAAGTTTACGTGGCCAAAACAGCAACGATTGAGGCCTTGGAAGCCAGCGTTACCCGTGTTATTGGCCAAATACCAGTGGAAATGCTTGAACGAGTCATAGAAAATTGGACATTCAGGAGGGACCATTTAAAACGCAGTTGCGGCCAACATTTGAACGAGATTATTTTCAAAAAATAAATGTCATAAAATATACTTTCGAAAAAATAAATAAATATGCCATCATTCCTTGGAAATTTGCCAAATCATTAAAAAAAATGGCGTACGTAAAGTCGGGCGCGGATGACTTTAGGATACTCTGTACCACTTGCTTGTAATAAAGTCCGATTTCTTCCCAAAAAACCAAAAACAGAAGAATTTTTTAACAAAAATTTTTTTTTGACCGATCGTTCCTATGGGAGCTATATGATATAGTCAACCGATTTCAATAAAATTTGACGCTTTGAGTGCTTAAATACCTTAAAAAAGATCTGAATGCCAAATCTTTTTCAAATATCTTTACAAACAAACAAAACACATCGAATTTTGTAAAAAAAAAAACCTGTTTTTGGACCGATTGGTCCTATGGGAGCTATATGATCTGCTCAAACGATTTGGATTTAATTAGGTACAGTGCTTATGAACTATAAAATACTCACGAATGTCAAATTTGGTCCCAATATCTTAACAAACAAACGAAACACAACAAATTTTGTTAAAAAATCGATTTTTTGGAAGATCGGACCTATGGGAGCTATATGATATAGTCAACCGATTTCGATCAAATTGGTACAGTGATTGGGAACTATAAAAAACTTTCGAATACCAACTTTGGTTACGATATCTTCATAAACAAACGAATTATTCATCTAAAACGCTTTTTTTTTGTCGAGGTCGTCTCAAACACCCCCATGGGAGCTATATAATTTATCCCCGATATCAAAAAAATGAAATAAACTTGTCTCCTATGGATTAATAAGGGATCTTTGGTAACTCTAGCTCTTACTATCTCTGTGATCTAGGCGTTCACACGGACAGACGGACAGACGGACATGGGTATATCGACTTCTCTATTCACCCTGATCATATTTTAGGTAACTTTGGGGTGTCTGCGACGACTCCTTCTATATGTTACATACATTTTCGGCTTGCACAAACTTAATATACCCTTGGTACCATACGGTACAGGGTATAAAAAGGTCTTAATGAATCGCTAAATATATCTAAATTATAAGTATTTTAAATTAATACTCAAAATCAAAATGGCCCGTGGTTAATAAAATGCACTAAATAAGGCATTGAGCAGTAACTTACCTTTAGTTGCCCACTTTATAAGTATTTTTTCGTTCTTAAGACACGGAAAGTTATCGAAACGCATTAATCGATACCACGCATACAATAAAACGCACTGAACGACATGCACATGCGTGCAATTTATTACACTAACACATAAAAAACATATCAAAAAAAGAAAAAAAAATATTGATTTTTATACACATACACATATATGCACAAATATCACTAACACACACTAACATTCATACACGCGCACTGCACGAGCCGAACCCGCCCACGCACTTTGACTCATCACGAAAGACTAAACGCATCTAATGACGAAAGAGCGCAATGAGCATGCGCATTAGTCAAAGCTTTGCCAAATTCTAAAGAGAAAGCAAAACAGCAAAAAATTACACAAACAACTAAAGTGTGTGAAGAGAAGAATTAAATATAAGAGCAGCAGCTGCGTTTAGTGCAGGTTTATTTATTATCAAATTATAAAGAGAAAGCAAAACAGCAAAAAAACACAAACTAAAGTGCGTGAAGAGAAGAGAAGCTTTAAATATAAGAGCAGCGCAGCAGCTGCGTTTAGTGCAGCTTTATTTATTAATATTATTATTACATGAGCTAGAAAGAGGCCGCGCATAAAATGATCGGTGCAAAGAAGTTAAACACAGTGTGGTGTGTGAGTGTGCGTTGACAACGTACATAGGCTGATGGTGAAATTACTATACGAGGTGTGTTCACAAAGTAAGGTGACTTTGTATTTTTAAGAAAAAATATTTATTTATTCATCAATATTTATGTTGTCCCCTTCAAAGTAATACCCCTCAGATACAATACACTTATGCCAACGGTTTTTCCAATCTTCAAAGCACTTCTCATAAGCACTTTTCGGTATAGCCTTGAGCTCTTCCAGCGATGCAGTCTTTATCTCTTCAATCGTTGCAAATCTCCGTCCTTTCATAGGTCTCTTTAGTTTTGGGAACAAGAAAAAGTCACATGGGGCCAAATCCGGGGAATATGGTGGCTGAGGCATAATTGTGGTGCTGTTTTTGGCCAAAAAATCTCTCACAAGCAAAGATTAGTGAGCAGGGGCATAATCGTGATGCAAAAGCCATGAATTGTTTTTCAACAATTCTAGACGTTTTCTTCGTATTGCCTCTCGCAAACGGCGCATAACTTCCAGATAATACTGTTTATTGACCGTACGACCATATGGTAAGAACTCCTGATGCACCACGCCATGGTAATCTAAGAAAACAGTGAGCAAAACTTTGACATTTGATCGAACTTGGCGTGCTTTATTCGGTCTTGGCTCTTCTGGCCGCTTCCATTGGGACGATTGGGCTTTGGTTTCGATATCATAATCATATACCCATGATTCGTCACCAGTTCTGACCCTTTTGAGTAAATCTGAGTCGACGTTGACGTCATGCAACAGCTCTTGAGCGATGCTCATGCGACGGTTCTTTTGGTCAAAATTTAGCAATTTCGGAACAAACTTCGCTGACACACGTCTCATGCCCAAAACGTTAGAAAAAATTTCATGGCACGAGCCAAGCGACATACCGACATCCTCAGCAACTTCTCTGATAGTGATTCGACGATTTTCTAAAACAATTTTCCTCACTGCTTGAACGTTTTCATCAGTTGTTGACGTGCTTGGGCGTCCAGAGCGAGGCTCGTCATTGGCATCTTCCCGGCCATCTTGGAAGAGTTTGTACCACTTGTAAACTTTTTTTACTCAGAACAGTTTCACCGTATGCTACTGTCGACATTTTAAGTGTTACGGAGCACTTAATTTTATTAATTAATTAATTTAATCCGTTGATCCATATTTTTCGATAGCAAAAAATCGCCGAGCACGCAAAACACTTATAACCTTTACGCCTCTCACAACCAAACAAAAAATGTCATTCACTTGAAATTTGGTACAGATGTTCGGGAAGAGTGTACCAACACAACAAAACAAAAAAAAATCGATAATCGAAAATACGTTGCTCGCGAAATTGCTTAAGTCACCTTACTTTTTGAACACACCTCGTACAGCAAGGTAAAGTAAGACAAAAGTATTTTAGATGAGAAATTTTCGATATATCACTGTGTTATTTCCAAGGTAGCAACCATGACAATCACATATTTCAACAACTTTATATCTGGTTTTTTTTTTAAGATGCAAAATAAAAAGATTTTTATACCATGTACCTTATGGTAACATATAGAAGGAGACCCTCAAAGTTACCTTAATGATTTATCTCGAACAAAAATTATATAGCGGCAAAAATATTGAGTTGATCACGAGTGAGTGAACAAAAAAAACAGCTCACTAAGCGAGTCAGTGAGCTGTCAGAAAAGTGGTTCTTTTTGGATCACTTGCTCACTTAATCACTGCATCTTATTCACGACTCTCTTTCACGAATCCTTGATCAGCTGCTCACTATTCCTTTGCCCTAAGTGAGCCAAAGAGCAAAATTTAGCAGATTCTAGATTCACAAAACTACTCACTTACCTCAAAATGAGCAACTGAGTTAGTTGGTTCATTAAAGTAAGCCATGCTTACCCAACACTAGTCAGTATTGTAAAACAATTGAAGTGACTGTCATTATTGTTGTTTGTAATTTAATAAATTGGCATTTTTGCTCTGAGAAATTTTTTTCATTTTCGTAAAGACGTCTGCATTTTGGATTCAGAGTACAAAAAGTTTTTGTTTTAGTTAAATTAAATACAGGCAGTGAGATTAATAAACCATTAAACCACCTTTTGAATTAGAAAAATCAGAAAAAGATGTCTTCGAACGATGAGAACCCTAATTCGGAAACAGGCGGCGTAAAAAAAATAATTGAACAGAATGCCTATTTGAAATATCAAGTTGAACAGCAAGATTTGGCCATTATGCAGCTGCACACTTGTATTGAGGAAGTGACTACTTCCAGTGAAATGTTAATGAAAAAATTGCTAGAGAAGACAGACAGCTGCTTGATGGAGGAAGAAAAAAACCGACATCTCGAGACCCTTAACAGTGAGTTGCGTGATATGCTGTTGCAATTCGAGGCCAGACGAGAAAATATCGAGGAAGATCTGCAAAGTGCCGTCACGGCACTGGATTCTTTCCGTCAGGAGATCCAGCACTTACTGAATGAGCAACGCCATCGCGAGACCCTTATCAATGAGTTCAAGGATAAGCTGTTGCAATCCGAGGCCAGATGCCAACAATACAAAGAAGATCTGAAATTTGTCATCGAGTCACATTCATCATTTGACAAATTACTTATGGAGAACACGAAATTACTGGATGAGAATGTGAAATTGAAGACTGACTTTATTAACTTGGAGCAGCGCTTACAATCCCAATATGAGGCTAAGTTGCAAGATGCCCTTGCAAACTTTCGCGATGAATATGAGAAAAAACGTGACACTGAAGGAGAGACAAAAGCCACTGGAGCTGGGAGTTATCAGGTTGAGTCAGATGTATGACTGTTTTAAAGGGAATTGCGTATGACAACTACACTGATACACAAGATGAAATTTAAAAATATTAAGCAAATATAGCAAAAGTGATGCCCTTATACCCCGTACCAAAAAAAGTAGTTCTTCGCCATACAATGTTACATAGTTTAAGATTTGTTTGTGATTTCAAGAAACTTTAATAATTTATTTTACACTATAAACGTGGTTTGAAACTTAAGCGTTTGAGTGTTTTTCTTTTAAAGCGTTTTAAATTCTTCGTAAAATCTTCGGTCCCTTTCGTTTTGAGGACGACTAACGCATACGGATGAACCAGGAGCTGTACGAGCTCTACAACGACATAGATGTTGTCCAGCGCATCACAATACAACGTCTGCGCTGGCTCGGGCATGTCGTACGTATGGATAACGATGCTCCAGCGAAAAAGGTATTCGAAGCGAAAGCCGACAACGGAAGACGAAGGGGACGAGATAGGAGAAGGAGAACCTATCCTCCCTTAGTATTTCTAATCGGAGAAGTCGCACGCAAAGCAGAGGGGAGCTGCTGTGGTCGGCCATAACCCGAGAACGGGTTGTCATGGCCACACGATGATGATGCTTTAATATTTCATTCGATTATTTCGATAGATTATTCTTATTATAATTTAGTGCTCGTTAAATTAGTATTAAGTTTAGTATTATTAAATACTATATTTAATTTTGTTAAAATAAATAAAAGAAGAGCTTTATGCTGAAAGATATTCTTTTACGAACATTTCCAGTGTAAGACCTTCGAAATACCTAATTTTTAAAATATTTCAATTTTGGTGAGGTTTATTTATATCTTAAAAAGACGAGACTGAGTAGACTCAAACTTTCCATAAAAGTAGTTCAATCCTGAACACATGTGAAAAATTTCATTAGTCTAAAAAAATGACTATAGAAATGACAGATTTTTGTCCAAAATAAGAAACTCAGTTGGCCCATTGCTATGGAGTAACTAACTAAACTCTTTCCATCGATGACCAACCAAACCGACCCACTTGTAGCGCACCCGAATCCAATCTACTGCCCACTAATTGCTTGGGGTGTTGCCTTGTTGCATATTTGGCAGCCATTTTGTGCGTCCGTTTGCATGTGCATGTGCATGTGTTTGTGTGTATGTGTGCAGGACTTTATGTGTGCGTGCACTTGACATAGTATAAGGATACCAATGCTGTTCATTGCCAAAGCATTTAGACCTTAAGCTGTCATCCCACTGCAACTACTAATATACTAGAGTACTATGTGGTGTTCATCCAATCAACCCGACAACCATCCAACAAGCCTACAATCCAACAATCCTACAATCCAGCAATCCTACAATCCAACCAAGCGTCCAACCAGGCCCATCCAGTAAACCAAACCAACTAGCCATGCAACCAGCCATTTGGTCACTTATACTAATTAAAACAATGGCGACAAAATGTAACGCACATTTGTAGCGCATAATGTTAATTAGTGTTGGGTAATGGTTAACAGTAACGGTACTTGAGCAAAATCTTGACTGCTTTACAGTTATAAATGTAATTAGAGCCAAGCTACAAGCTGTTGCTCGGACATTTTAATTATATATAGGTGTGTGTGTGTCCTGTAAGTTTGTGTTCCTTGGACAGCAAATGAATTACAAGTTTTTAGGAACGCTTTAGAAGTACCAGCTAGTGGAATTTCCTTCAAAGAAAAATTCAATAATAATTTTAAAATTCATAGTTAGCCAAAGCTTATTTGGGCCAGTGTTGCAAAATTACAACCAATAACTTTCTAAGCTTTCATGCAGTTCTTTACTTGGAATTACTTTTTTGATTATGGTAATGGATTTTTGCTGTTGAGAAGTTTGAAGCTTTAATTTTTAAGGAAATTATTTGCAGTTGAAAGTTTTATACCGGACAAAGCTACAAGTTGTTAAGCCGAAAAAGGCTTTAAAATGTTTAAAAAGGCTTTAGAAATAAGTATTGGGATTTACTTCGAACAAATTTTGTTTTTCTTCAGAAATTCGGAAATAGAAAGCTTTTTATTCTTTACTGCTTTTTACAAGCTGTAAATAATTTTTAAGTCTTTATGATTTCTCTCTCGGGAGCGATGCGCACCTGTCCGACAGCTGTCATGGAGTCAGTCCTGGGACTCACACCACTCCACATTTTCATCAAAAAGTCAGCCTTGCAGAGTCTACTACGTATCCAGATCACATCTGGATTCTTAGCATGGTCATGTCGCACTTATATATTCCCATCCTGACGTATCGATCTGCTCTAGATCAGATCTTATGATGACGGAACTATTTCATAACAAGAAATTTAGATCTCTTCTCCCAGGTCGGATCTCCCGACCTGGGCCATCTGGCCGCCCCTGTGGAAACCCCCGGTGGCAACAATGGTTCACGGATGGGTCCAAAGCTGGGCAGGGTGTAGGTGTAGGAATCGTTGAATCCAACACCAGAATCTCTACCGCAATGGGCATCTGGCCCAGCGTCTTTCAAGCGGAGATTCATGCCATAAAAATCTGCGCCCTTAGTATCCTTCTCAAGGGAACTAGGGGAGCAAACATCTCCATTTATTCAGATAGCCAAGCTGCTTTAGGGCATTATCACCCTGGAGCATCTCCTCCAGGATGGTTAAAGAATGCCATAACTACCTCCAATCCCTGTCCGCCCGGAACAAAGTCGCGCTATGTTGGGTGCCAAGACACTCGGGAGTAGATGGTAACAAGATCGCTGATGATCTAGCACGACAGGGTGCCTCCACAATGACTACATCTCCTGCGCCGTTTTGTGGTATTGGCTGGTCCATAATCAAAGCCATGATACAAACAAATGAGCTGCAGGAGAACATTGGAGATACTGGTTCTCCTATCCGGGGCTTCGGCAAGCAAAAGTGCTTGTCAAACCTCTGGATGCGATCAAGACAAAAGGTCTTGGCAGAGCGGACCTAAAGTTCCTGGTAGCTTACCTATCTAGCCACCGCACAGTTAGACACCATCTACAGAAAATTGGCCTATCGGACTTTTCAGAGTGCAGGCTCTATCTAGAAGACGATGAAACCACCGGACATATTCTCTGTGACTGTCCAGCGCTGGTATGGGACAGACCCTGTCACATGGGAAAGGAACGGACTTGTCGCTTCTATCTTGGGTCAATACCAACAAAAGACCTTCTTCATGTCGGAGTCTTTTTTTTAACTTAAGGGTATTGTAAAAAAGACCTTTTAGTCGGAGTGCCCCACCTTTCTATGACGAACCCTTTTACGAAGAACAAAAAAAAAAAAACTTTATATTAATACTGAAGGCATCTCAAAATTCGGAGTTAACTAGTTTTCTATAATATTTAAATTCTAGTAAATTCTTTACTCCAACATTTTTCTTAAATAGCTGGTTTCTTTTGCTTCCGTTAAAAATAATCGTAATTCGGATAATCTTGCAATACCCTTTTCCCCAAATTTTTCTTAAATCTAAGTAAATAAATTAGGAGTTTCTATAGTTATTTTTAAGTAGTCTAAATTTCTCCTAATAAATACACTTTTAATATTTAATATAATATTAATAATAATTAATATTTAAATATCTTAGTTGGTTACCTCATCTTTGAAGGGGACAAATCATTTCGAATCGAATTCTTAGTTTACCTGGAATTTATATTGCAGCTCCAAGTTTATTAGGAGCACTTTTAATCAAATTCCAATTAGATGTTGGATAAAGCATTGAAATTTTCAAAAAGTTCAAAATACAAATTTTATAATTTCATTTAAATTTAATAACAATCGTGTTTAAATTTATTATCGGTAACAAATTGCACTCGCATTTAAGCTCATGTGAGTGTTACGCCTAATAAAATTATAAATTTTAAACGATTATTAAACGAATTCGCATAATATTCGGATTCCAGTTCGGAGTCAGTTTTTTTGTTTATCTTAGTCCGAATAGAACACAAATCCGATTTAAATTATCGTATATATATTTTTGAAAAGAGATATAATTGTGTTTTAAAAAATGCTCCAAAGATCTTTCGATATTCGCGTTCGGAGCCATGTCGTTTCTTGCGTCTTCATTCGGATTCACTTGAAACCAAACGCTTAGTTACCTTCTTTTTCTTACGCTTGCCATAATCGGAACCGGAATCAGATCCAACTAAGTCGCTCATAGCCTTTTGTATCTTCGGATCTTTTTGCGTTTTGCCCTTCTTATCCAATTGTAACTTCTTAATACTCGAAACAACAGCTGCCTTCGAAGTATGCTTCAAGGACCCATCATCAGATTGTTCATCACTCGATTCATTCTCATTTGGCTCATCTTCATCACTGAGATTACTTTTATTCGGCTTTTTCATCACTTTTGACATTTGACGTAGTGTTCTTTGAGTTTCACGTCGTTTATTGGCGGCTTCCAAGCGCAGCTTGGCATTCTCTACTCGAATCTTTTCTTTGCGATCAATGTTGGGATTTTCCAATCCCCCTGCAAGCTTAGCAGGTCCATGTTTGGGCTTATAGATAGCGCGTTCGCGCAAGTTTTGCAAATTCGCCTTGCTCAAGGATGACTCAATCATCGTACGAACCACAAGCTTCTCCTTGATCGCACTTTGAGCATAGTAAAAGCTGCCTTCCTGTACATACAGCGCGTACTCTCCGGATGGCAGCTGTTGACGCACCACTTCAAAAACTTCCGCACCAATACGCAGTGTCCAGCTGTTATCCTTCCAGCGCGCCAAACTTGCATTGGACACCTTGACGCCATCTTGCATACGCCAACGTATGGTGGACTTTAAATCACGCAAAAATAACTCACGCAATTTGGGATCCTTCTGATCTTCAGGTATTGCTGGGGACTCGTAAGTCTCTGGATCAAATTCACGTGTTTCCAAAGTAACAAAATCCGGTAGCTTTACATAGAGCGGAGACTGCTCTGCCCACGGTGTTTTAATAGCGGGTAACTCAGTTCGAAATTCAACTTGGATGTTAAGTTTTTTAAGCTCTGGAATAATATTCAAAGAGCCACCAGCGTCAATTTTATCAATAATATTTTCGATAGATTTTTTCTTATCGAGGTTGTTAGAAACATCTTCTATATCGGTATCAGAATCATCGGTCAAGTCAGGAATAAAGTCTTTGAAGTTGATGACATCCGGCTCAATTGGTGTGCTTTCATTGTTGGAATCCTTTGGCAAAGAACTAGTTATATTTTCTTCTATATCGGTATCAGAATCATCGGTCAAGTCGGGAATAAAGTCTTTGAGGTTGATGACATCCGGCTCAATTGGAGTGCTTTCATTTTCAGTATCCTTTGGCAAAGAACTAGTTATATTTTCCAGATTTAGTGACCTAAGTAAAGAATTAAGAATTTTATTAGGATTGGGTTGGAAGAGAAAGCGACCAACACATATTACTATAGAGAAAAAAATTCCCAGCCCAAAGTGTCAGACGTTTCGATTTATCAATTCTAACACCAATTGCGAATAACTTCCCATAAACATAAATTAAATTAAATATTTTTGCAGCTTTTAATAAGAGCATAGGGCGTCTTAGTACAAGGTAAAAACATTTGCCACGTCCGCCAGTGTCTCCTGTGTAATCTATGAAGTAGGGCCACAACAGGTAAGCACAACGAGTATTACAGACCTTAATCCGGAACTAGTTGGCTTGCCATTTTGCTTTTTGCCTTATGACGATTTACCGCGAATGATGACAGAGTCTAAGACATTTGCTTGTTAAGTATTTATAGGAAAGTAGCAGATCATCTTTGGCTTATTACCTTAAGCTTTGTGATACTGTCGCTGTCTGGTGAAGGGGTCATGATGTCTAGACTTAACTGGAGGTTGACGTCTCTGAGAGACGCTAAAGTACATTACGTAGTAACACCAAAGACTTCCCGCTGCTGCAGCACTTAAGGCATTTTGACTTCCATAAGCCCCACACTTAGGAATGTCAATTATGAGGAAACGATTTATAATTTTGCGCTTGCACGCAAGGTCTAAGTAACACTTTATGTACTTACCAGGTTCCAGTAATTTTGGAGCTGGCCTCATCTGCTAAACCATCTGTAAGTTGTAAATTATATAAGTAGTGGTCTATGAAATTTGTTAAAAGTTCAGTTAAGTGTGTACACCTACCGCTGGATACTGGCTGAACTATCTTTATTATTTGGAGACGTCATTTTTATGCAAGAAAAATCGTAACTATTTTATGCACTTTTACTGAAAATGAAATGTCAAAATTTTTCGGTCAGCTCTGTGCTGCTTCTTCTAACTGCAGGGTTGTATTCGATAGCCGTACAAATTAATCGATTTGCTAAGTAACGATAATAGCTTTTAATATAAAGTTCACACTAATAGGCTGTTTACACTGAGCACATCTGAGAGGAATGAAATAGGAATTTTTTAAAGATGTGAAAATGGTGTTCATACTGACAGCATCTATCTTGTCAATGGGCCATAATTTGACTTTGTGTTTTGAAATGTAATTACATAAGAGTACGCGGGTCTTTGCTATCCGGGGAGTCATAGGATCAAACACACAAAAAAAATCGATAAAAATTGGTTCTACTTTTTTCCCTCCATCAAAGAAGACGATCCGACTGGAATGTTCGTTTCTGTTACCGGCATACAACCACACATTTTAAAATGTGTGCCAGTTCCATAAACATATTTGGCTTTGGCGACCTATGTATCGAATTCAAAGTTGCTCACTCTTTTTGGTTGATGTTTTTAACAATTTCGCAGTGAATGAATATAAATTTTGAATTGCACAGAAATTTTATCGATTATATTTTCATCGGGACACAATAAGATAGGAACATTTCCACAAGATGTTGGAATGATGTAGAAACTTTCGGAACGGCAAATTCATTCGTAGCATCTTCGACATTAGATGTCAGAAGTCATGATTGGCCCAATTGTAAATAGCCTATAACTTTGTTTATTGCCACATATTCGGTAGATTGCAAATTCATGACTGCTTGAATAAAATATTAAAAAGAATTTGATATAAGGGAGTATCAAAAATCACTGAATATAGATGACTCTACAGTCAATTGCATCCAAGAACTAGATATAAGTCTTAACCGAACAGAGAAGTGGAACTGCCTTTATTGTCACCTCACTTTGCTGTCCTTGCAGGTTCGGATAAATACGACTGAAATTATAAGTCTTTAAATAAAAAAAACCAAAAACCTTAAAATGAGAAAAAAAAATAATTTTTTTTACTCAGTCTTTTGCATTGCCTAGAAGCAACATTGTCATTGTAGATTTGATGCATGGGACTTCAATGAAATGGAAGTTCAGAATTAGAAGGAAACGCTAAAAAGGAGGAAAGACTTGTTCATTAGGAAAAGGAAAAAAAAAAATTGTAAATGCTTCTTAAGTTTTGTATGGTACATGAATCAGAATTTAAGGGAAGGTGCCAAAATATGTAACATATAGACTTTCCTAGAGCGATAGAAAAATATCCTTAATATGCACTCTGTTCACACAGAACCTTTAATTACAAGCTTTTGATCAATCGCACAAACTAATAGATGGGCCAAAAGGTTGTCCAAAAAGTTTCCTGCCTTCTCCACGCCCACAGATTTTGGATGTTGAAGAATAAAGTCCGGATCTAACACTAGCTCAATTTCTGTTGGGGCTTCTTTGACAACCTATTGATTCTCACAGATAAGTCCAGGTTTCATAATGCAACAATCGACGCTCTTCCGTTTGGAAAATATCTTGACTTCAAGGGGTTAGGCCACCTGCTCGACCAAAAATGAAAACCGAAGAATGTTGAGCAAATTCATTATAATAGCTTCAATAATTATACATTAGTGTGTTTATTAAAAATTTCTCGAATTTTTTAATGGTAAAATAACGTCATTATAGTCATTTGAATGAAGCCTCTCCAACAGGTCAAGTACAACTGGTACGCAATGAACTTAATTTTTTTTTATAAATATGCAATTAGTTATAGCGTGATGTAGGATTTTGTTGAAATTCCAAATTGTCTGAAAACTGCGAAGGATTCCGCAAAAAATTACGTTTTCATCTATGTTTCGGATAGTTCTAATTGCTATAAAAAAAATATTCCTTCTAACCCGAAAATCCTATATCTTGCACAAGCTGATAGATTTACGAAAATTTTGGTTTAAAAAACATTCAAGTCGGTCAAGAATTGTAAGAGTAGCACAGCGCACCGTAATTGTAAGAGTTGCAAAACGTCGTTTCAAGAAAAACCGGTTTAAAGCTTAAAGGCACAACTCCAACCGTTTGGAAGCGCATGGCTTAAGTGTCAAAAAATCATTTTGCCGATCGAATTGTTCTAAATTAATATACTTCGTGTATTTAAAAAAATGATTTTCAAAAAGTTCAAAGGTAGCGTAACCCTTTATGACTAGGAAGAAGTTGACATGGGCGCACATGTCAAGCTCAATGGTCTCAGATCCAGCATGAGCTAAAGCAAATTTTTCCCTTAGTTAGTACACATTTTCTTTTACATCTGGGATCAGTTCTTTATACCAGCCTTCGGTCTTTTGTAATTCTCAATCATTTTCAGGGCAGCGCAAACGGATTTAAAAACGCTGAATCCGAAATTCAAAAATCACCCAAACCCTGTGCTCGGCAATAATGCTTACAGCCCCATAAATTTTAGAAACATATCGTACAGTTTTGGGCATCCTTAAAACATATAAATCAGAAAATACACTTCAACTTTTTCTGGACACCAATTATTTGTTTTTTGTTTGCCTCAATCAAATCTTATTTGGTCTAGGTATTCATATATTCGGCTGTGTGAAGATTTTATTCGGGCTCGTTTTGGTACCGAATGTTTGGTGCTTCCAATGTAACAAAAACCCATTTTTATATGGCTTAAAACCGAATTGACAAAAATAGTCTGAAAAGTAATCGTATTCTTAAGTCAAATAATTTTTGTAATATATTTTTATATTACTTACATCCTCTTTATACCAATTTAAAGTTAAATAGTTATTGATAATTATTCTTAATTATCTTTTTTTCTCAATCATTTATCATCAATCATTTAACTAAACATAAATTTAGCAAAATTTTACAATAGAGACAGAATATAGTACATGAACAAGTATAAACATTTTCTTATGAAGAATGTGAATATCTTATTATATTAGGTCTTTGCTCCCGCCGTATTCCAAAAGATGGCGCTAGTAGCCAGTAATAGTTCAAATAAATAAATCACAGCTGTTTTCCATCAGTTTTGACATCGATAAATATAACCTTACATCGATATTAGTTAATTTTTGTTTGCGTCATATAGTTACACTTATTTAAATATGTCAACTTATAAACCGAATTCACGTCATTTGCGGGAGATTTTACTTTTTCATTTTAACATGAAAAAATCGGCTCATCGGGTTATTTCAAGTACTTATGGTGATGATACTATTAGTGAAAGAACGTGTCGCGAGTGGTTCCAGCGCTTTAGAAGCGGTGATTTTGTTGTTGAAGATCGGCATAGCGGTGGCAGAGAAAAAACTTTTGAAGATGATGAACTGGAGGCATTACTTAATGAAGACTCGTGCCAAACTCAAGAACAGCTAGCAAAATCATTGGGAGTAACTCA
The DNA here is from genome assembly GCA_037043745.1 of Chymomyza amoena. Taxonomy (NCBI): domain Eukaryota; kingdom Metazoa; phylum Arthropoda; class Insecta; order Diptera; family Drosophilidae; genus Chymomyza; species Chymomyza amoena. The sequence goes on from JBAMAX010002619.1 coordinate 25,926, forward strand.
GCAAGCAGTATCAAAACGCCTGGAACAGCTGGGGATGAGCCAAAAACAAGGATACTGGGTACCGTATCAGTTGAAACTAAGAGATGTTGAGCGACGTTTATTTGCTTGTGAACAGCTGCTTGAAAGACAAAAACGAAAAGGATTTCTTCATCGTATTGTTACTGGGGACGAAAAATGGGTGCACTACGACAACCACATCATGGGGATTGCCCGACTCCTACGGCGACACCTCGACAGAATATTCACGGATCCAAGGTCATGTTGTGTATTTGGTGGGATCAGCTTGGCGTAATTTATTATGAGCTGCTAAAACCTTCTGAAAAAATTACTGGTGCACTTTATCGAACGCAATTAATGTGTTTGAGTCGGGTATTAAAAGCAAAACGGCAGCAATTCGCTGATAGATACGAAAAAGTAATTTTGCAACACGACAATGCTCGACCTCACGTGGCGAAAGTAGTCAAGACGTACCTCGAAACACTGAAATGGGAAATTCTACCTCACCCGCCATACTCTCCAGATGTTGCTCCATTTGATTACCATTTATTTAGGTCGATGGCACACGGCCTGGCGGGCCAGTGCTTCGATTCTTTTGAAAAAGTGAAAGAATGGATCGATTCTTGGATCTTATCAAAGGATGAAGAATTTTTCCGACGCGGAAATCGTTTGTTGCCTGAAAGATGGGCCAAAGTAGTGGAAAGTGACGGACAATACTTTGAAACATAAATAAGATACCATTTTTTTTTTATATAATTTTTAAAATTATATAAAAAAGTTGTAGACCTAATAAAATAATATGAAATTTTTGTTGCTAGAACATCAAAAGTTTGCTAAAATATAGTACAGACACCATTTAAATAAATCGAGTACCGAGTACTTTTTTGAAGTACCAAGTAACGAATACTTGATTTTAAAATTTAAAAGAAGTAAATTAAAGTAAGTTAAAGTCAGTAAAATAACTCAAGTAATTCTTTTGAACATCTTAAATTAAGTTTTTGACTCATATCGTTAATAACTGAAATTTGATAAATGATAAATTTACATTTACAACCAGCAAGAAAATTGTAATGGAAAAATGGTTGACGAAAATGCAATGCAATAAACTGCAAATAAAATAATTAAATATGTAATTAATTTAATATCTTATAACGTCAAGGCATCAAAGGTTTTCAGACAGACTCATTTTCCCCCCCAAAAAAAAACCCTGTTAATGCACGTTCATTAACTCAAACATTTATTCTGGCATTCACACACAGCTTTACTTGGCTCTTTGTTATTAATATGCGTTTATACAAGATTCTTTTTATTTTTTTATTTATATTTTTTTCCATATTTAATAATTTTTATGAGTTCTCGATTAATTAAAACTCAACAACACGCTCAACGTCACTCGGCACCTGCGCTTCGAGCAAAGTGAAAATGAATCGCCTAGCCGGAAATGTACATTACATACTCTTTATATATATTTACACACACACATATACTATATATAATTGTAGTATATATACCGGGACCTACATAAATACTCATTGCATATTATATGGCGCAATCGTATAAGCTGCTTGCTTCGGTTTCTGGTTCAGTTTATAGTTCAGTTCAGTTCAGTTCTGCGCTGTTCTGTTCTTTGGCGCCAGCTGAATGATTTATTCATCAATTTTGCATATGCGAAAAACGTAAAGCTGGAGGCCAATTAGGGCACCTGCTGGCCAAAAGATTATATCAAATAAGTTGCTGTTAATGAGCTTGTCCATGGCCTGACTCACCTTGCCACCAAGTTGCTGGACGGCCACCTTAACTCGAGAAGTCCAAGTGGTGTAGTGAACCCAGTGCCAAGTGGCCATTGCTAGACTTTGGAGTGGATTCGAAAGCCAATTCATAATTATGTCTGCTGTAATTATAATATCTACTTTGCATAGACAAGTTGAATTGGCTCGAAAAAAAATTGCACAAGTGGTTTGTTTTTTTTCCCGACTTTGTGTAGCGGAAATCCTGAAAACAATTTTAAGTGGACATCAGTAATTAAAAATGGTAAAAAAAAATGGAAATTCACAGTTGGAAATTTTGCAGAAATTGTTTCCTAAAAAAAAGGTTATGATTGAACAAAATTTGTAGCTGTGCTACTAGTGACGTCATGCGTACTTATTTCCTATAGAAACTGCTAAGCGCTCTTGAAGAGGTCACTAATTATCTTTATAAACATATCTCACTCACTATATTCTTTTTCAAATCAGCAGGCTAGACACCTTATTCAAGTTTCCCGGTAATGTTTCATCGGAAACTCTTGTCTAAGTTCGAAAAACAAGCATTTTTCTGAAATTTATAAATTTTTGACTCGTGTAAAGAAAATAAGTTGCATCAATGTTTTTCTCAACTTAATCCAATTCTTTTAAAAATAAACCACAATATTTCTTTGGCAAAATTGTAAAGGTTCGAAAAATATATTAGATCATATGACTTCTAAAAGAGGGCAGCCTAGTCCTTATAGTGCTACAGACTTCACCTAATTAATCACAATCGGCTTGACTCATCTGATAGACCGCAGACTCATCTAAGATGTTGAAGATTTTGTTATTAAATTTTTATAATCTACAAATAATGCAATCTAAGAAGATCAAGGTACAAAAATTCAAGTAAAAATAGAAAAAATTTTACATTATATATTATAAACCACAGCAAGCATCTATTATAATCTCTACCAAAGATAAATTGCAAAGTTACCTACAATTTGATCAGGAGGTTTAAAAAAATTAATTTACATGTGTCCTTCCGACTCTCCGAACGCCTCGATCCATGACCTAAAGCAACCGAACTTTCGGGTTTCGGTCACATATTCTTATTATAATATAAGAATATTTTCCCAAATATAAAGCGTTCACAGAGGTATTACAGAGCAATTCAAAATTAGTTTGATTATTTATAATATATCGTAGCAAAATTTCAGAATTTTTGTATTGTATTATTGACTATATTTTATAGCCCCATAGGGCCGATTTTTTAAAATACTACGGGGTCTCGAAGTGTAACCAATTAAAAAGGCCATAAATTCATTTTGGAAAATTACCTTTACTCAATTCAAGGTACAAAATGTGTAAAAATAATACGAAATTTAGAAACAATTTACTTTCGCTCAATATGGCCACCTTTTGCCTTCACTATGGCCTTGAGACGGTCCAAAAATTAATCGCAAGCTGCCCGAATGTGACTTGCAGGTATTTTGGCCCACTCGTGGACAATGGCTTTTTTCAGCGCCTCGAGACTGTTGTATCTTTTAGTTCGGACCTTGCTCTCCAAAATGGCCCAAAGAGAATAATCCATCGGATTCGCGTCTGGTGAATTCGAGAGCCATTGTGTGGACGTTATGAAGTTCGGAACGTTGTTTTTCAGCCATTCTTGGTTCACTCGAGCTTTGTGAGACTGTGCCGAGTCCTGTTGAAACGTCCATGGTCTGCCACCGAAATGTTTGTCTGCCCACGGCTTCAAAGCAACCACCAGAAAACTTTCCCGATAATATTGCGCATTAACCTTGACGCCAGGCTCGATGAAAACGATTGGAGAGCGCCCATCTGCGGTTACGCGGCCAAACCATTATCTGTAGCGGGTGCTGCCTCCTGGTAGCAATCGATGACTCAAATTCTCGTATGAACGGTCCCTCAAGTAAACCCTATCGTTTTGAGAGTTTACGAATTGCTCAATTGTAAATTTTCTCGTCAGAAAACACAATGTTCTGGCAATTGACCGCTTTCGGCCAAGCGAAGCAACTCCTTCGCTCTCTCAAGTCTGACTTGTTGCTGCTTCGGTGTGAGATCATGTGCCTTTTGGATCTTGTAAGGCTTGACCTTGAGATCATTTTTCAGTATGCGACGAATGCTACGGTCAGATATTTTCAGTTCTTTCGCCATTTGATTGGCACTTCGTCGAGGATTTCGCTCAAGTCGCTTCTTCACTTTTGAACCATCTCACGTGACGTTGCAGTCTTTTGATGACCACCTCCATGACGTTTTGCGATGCTACCAGTATCATTGTAACGAGTTATGGTGCGATAAACGAAAACTTTATTTACTTTAAGGTGTTCGAGCTTACGAACAATCGCTGGTTGTGATTTTCCAGCTAAATATAATGCAACTACACTATTACGTTTGAAATCGATTACTGATTTTTTTTTCGCGTTTACTCACGGCAAAATGCTTTCGTGCGCTTGTAAACAATACTCTAAGCTGTCATTTAGCTAACTTACAGACAGCTGATGCCCGTGCGTCAGCTGCGCGAGCGGTATATATAGTTCCGATAGGGGTGTTTCAGATGATCTCGAAAAAAACAAAAAATTGTAGATAAATAATTCGTTTGTTTGTGAAGATATCATAACCAAATTTGACACTCGACAATTTTTAGGATTCCCAAGTACTGTACCAAATTTTATCAATATCGGTTTACTATATCATACATATTATCAAAGTATCATACAGCTTCAAAAATCGTTTTTGTACAAAATTCGTCTGATTTTGGATGTTTATGAAAGTATAGTAAACTTATTTGACAATCACATGTATTTTGGTCTTCTAAAGCCATTTCTGAATTTTATGGTAAACTAGTGGTACAGGGTATTCCACAGTCCCCGCTTGAATATAACGTACGACATCTTTTATTTTAATTTTGTACAAAATTTAATTTTTTAGTAAAACTATCTACAGGCGGAAAAATGTTCGGCTTTATTTATATTCTTTTTTTTTAATTTTTGGAAATATTTTCTATTTAAATTTTATGTATTTATAAAAACAATCCAAAGAGATTCATATAAGCTTATCTATCTTGTATTTATTAGTATATAAGCCGCTTATGGTTCGAACTCATTTCTCTTCATAAACATTTTTGGATTTCCATTTATTTTGATTTCCATACCAAATTATTTCCTATAGTAAGTTAAAGCCACACTCGAAAGCGTTTCAGCTTAAAAAAGATGTTAAATAAATATTAAAGCAAAGTCTGAAGCAAACTAATTCTGCATATCAACAACTGACTGAATTATTTATTTACAGGTAATCTCTACAGAAACTAAACTAAACTGCTCTCCACTCTACATATGTTAAAAATGTTGGCACAATCTTTGCCACATAAATTCAGCAAAAATTCTATTTTCATAGCAAGTCAGATGCAAAAACTTCCATTGCATATCAGGATGCGAGGTGTGAGCAAAGAATGAAAAAACGAACCAGAAATCCTTAACTATTTAAAATAATTCTGGTACAGGTTTTTATGAAATAAAATAAAAGTTATTTTTAGCATATGCAACATTTTAATACACTACTATGCAGTAGTATTGTAAGTAATAAAAATATATAAAAATATTTTAAAACTAATATAACTAAAAAATAAATATTTTAAAACATATAGCTTGAAAATTAAGAATTAAACGTCAGGTAGAATTTATTTTTTATACGAAAAAAAATGAATTAAGATATTAATGAAATAATTAATTAAAATATTTCATGCTCCAAAAAATTAAAAATTTAAATAAATGAAAAAATTAAAATATTGTGCTTAATTTAAAAGTAAAAAATATAGCTTGAAAATTAAGAATTAAACCTCAGGAAGAATTTATTTTTTTTACGAAAAAAATTAAGCTAAAAATGTTTAATGCTCCAAAAAAAAAATTTAAATAAATTAAAATATTGTGCTTAATTTAAAAGTAAAAAAACAGCTTTAATTATTTTATTTATATAAATTAAAAAATTTATTCAAAATTTCAATATGGTATAGCTAAGTCAATATCCAGATCAAAAACCTCTTCGGGGTGAGATACAAATTTAAAATTTTGAGCTTATGACGTCACAAAACGTTAAACGAGATTCTTTGAAAAAAAGTTAATGTATAAAGGCTTTAAAGGGTTATCTCAGATGTTTCTTGGAATATAATGCAAAACTCTTTTTTTTTTGAGAACCTATGTCAATATGGAATTCATTATTATTAAGTATTTCCTGAATTTATTATCGCGAAGATTTCTAGAATTCTAGTCTAAAAAATGGGCAAAGTTTCAAAAATGTTTGAATGAGTTGAAAATTTATGATAAAAGTGATTCTTCTCTGTTTTTTGTAGAAGATTTTAAATGCTAGTCTAAAAGATTATTAAAGCATGAAAAATTATGATAAAAGTCCTTCCTAAACGTATTTTCATTTGGATTTCCAATTCTAATCTGAAAGATGAGCAAAGGTTCAAATATTCTTGAATGATAAAAGAGATTCTTCTATGTATTTTGTAGAAGAATTTAAATTCTAGTCTAAAATATTATTTAAGCATGAAAAAGTATGATAAAAGTCTTTCCTGAATATATCATAATGGAGATTTCAAATTCTAGTATTAAAGATGGTCAAAGGTTCGAAAAATGCTTGAAAGATTTAAACATGTATGATAAAAGTGATTCTTCTATGTATTTTATAGGAGATTTTAAGCGCTAGTCTAAAAGATTATTCAAGCATGGGAAATTATGATGAAAGTGTTCCATGAACGTATTTTCATGGAGTTTTAAAATTCTAGTCTTAATTAGTATTTAGTTAGTAATATTAGTATTCTAATTCTAATCTAAAAGATGGCGAAAGGTTCGAAAAGTCATTTTTTATGAAATTTATGATATCTAAAATTGATTCTTCTATGTGATTTGTAGAAGATATTAAATATTAGTCTACAAGATTATTGAAGCATTAAAAAGTAATAATAAAATGTATTTCCTATACACATTTACGAGGAGCTTTCATATTCTAGTCTTAAAGATGTTCGAAGATTCGAAAAATGCTTGAAATATTTGATGTATGATAAAAGTGATTCTTCTTTTATGGAAGTATTTTAGCTGGGACTTCAGATTCAGGCTAAAATATGGATAAAGGTCCGATAAATGCTTAAATGAATTATCAGAGCTTTTATAGAGAAAATTTCTTCTAGGGTGAATTTTTGAATAGATTTTACAATTTAGCTGTTGGTCAGAGCCTTAGAATTTCATAGAGAGCTTTGGAATTCGATTACAACCGTATGACAAGGAGCTTTCAAACGAACTGCAATCAGTTCTAATGTTTGGCTTTATGCGAAGACAAGGAGAAAAGCCAGACAAGAAGTTGAAAGTGTAAAAGAGATATAGCAATTCTTTCTAGGGCGAATCCGTTTAAATTTCGCTGGTGGCCAGAGGGAGAGATTCTTATCATATGGCAAGAAGCTTTCAAATGAAGTCAAATCAGCTTTGAGATTTTGACTGTAAGCGAAGACGAGGAGAAAAGATAAAGCAAAACAATATGAAGAAAGTGTAAGAGTGAAATAGCAATTAAGCAGTGTTGCCTAGCTAACAACGAGCAGTGAGCTGAAATGAAATAGCAACACAGCTGCCTTTAAAAAGAGAGCTTTGGAATTGGATTGTAATCATATGGCAAGAGGCTTTGAAACGAGCTGAAATCAGTTTTGGAATTTTGACTTTATGCGAAGACAAGGAGAAAAGCAAAACAAGAAGATGAAAGTGTAAGAGTGAAACAGATATATGATATGAATAATAAAATAAAAGAAAATTTACTCATTTCAATGAAAGATTTTAGTTTTTAGTACCAACTAAATAATAATAATAATATAAATATAATACACCAGTATTATAGAGAAAAATTCGTATACCAACCGACTCTGACAAGAAGGGATTTCTGAGATTTGCTGACACAGTCAATTTTTAATTTTATCTCAATAGGCGTTTTTTAATTGAACCACAGAAAAATTTTTTTAAAGTTACAAAAAACTTGCTTTAAAATAGTTATACCTTCCCCAAAAAAAAAAAGAGTATTCAAAAATACTGCATAACCCCATGTAAGCCATTTTTCTTGTTTTCAGTTGCTTGTTTGGCTATGTTCTCGTATGTTTTCAAGTGTTCTCTATTCAAGTTTGTTAAACATTAAAATGGAGTTGCACTCCTTTCCCTCCATTTTGAAAACCGGATAAAAGAAAACCGCTAACTAAACGTATATGCCAGAAGCAACTTATAACAACAGCAACTAAACGAAGCGCCATGTTTGTTAGTATTTGTGTGTGTTTGTGTGCATATTAGCACATATACATACACACGGACACCCACACATATGCTCAACTTGCCACATAGATGCACAACCAACAGCGTTTGCCACAAGACATAGTGCAAAACAAACCAACAACAACAAACAAAAAGCGTCAAGATATAAGAAAAAAAAATAAATATTAAAATTTGTGCAATAAAATGCTAAAAATAAAAAATAAAACTAAAAAAAAAAATATGTGCACACATACACTCGTATATGTGTTTGTGGTGCGGAAGTGGCAAGCGCCTTAAGTTAAGAAATATTAGAGCTGTAGCTACTGCCATCATTTTAGCCAGGATCTGGATGGAGCCTGGTACTGGCCGTCCGTGCCTTTTCTTGGCTTGTGTTGAAAAGCGCTTGAGTTGAAACTTTATCGCGTTCTCTGCATCGCAGGAGCGCCGGAAGTGGGGCAAAAGAAAACAGAACGCCTGCCGCGCCACATTCTCAAGTAAATACACAAACACACACACACATGTGCGCTGGCATAGCAACAGGGAGGCAAGTAGGGTCGTGGTCGAGAGGGGTGTCAATTATCTCTGAGCTGCTTAAGAAGTTTCTATTGTTTTCAATGAATTTTTAAAAGGTGTGTAAAGTAATAAAAAAAAGATGAAAAGCGCCATATTTGAAATCGAAGAGAGCTACAGATTGTATTGGAAGTCTTAGCCATTTAAATTAAAAATTCATTTAATTTAAAAATAATTTTGAAAATTAAATTCTGTATTATAACATTAGATTATATGTATAGTCCTAAAAATTATCAATCTAAGCCAACTTGAGGCATTTCGGAATTTAAAACGTATTTAAAATGAAAGACTTCATCATCATCATCAATTTCTTTATCTCCGGTTGGATCATAGGGCCTCAATAAAGCACTTCCACCTGGTTCGATTTTTAGCTAACAATTTCAGCTCAATCCATGATTTTCCGCATTCATCGACCTCTTTTTGTAGCGACCTCCTCCATGTTGTCTTAGGGCGGCCCCTTTTGCGGCTTCCTTGGGGAGTCCAATCAAGAGCTTGACGGCAAACTTCCTTCTCCTCCTTCCGCAGTGTGTGGCCTATCCATCTCCATTTCCTTAGCTTGATAGTGTTGGCCATGGGTTCCAGATTGCACTTTTTATATAGGTCGGCATTGCTGATGACCTTTGGCCACCACACCTTAAGAATACGCCGGATACATCTATTCACAAAACTTTGGATTTTTCCTGTTAGAAGGTCGGTTACAAGCCAGGTCTCGCATCCATAAAGCAGCACTGAGATGACGTTTGATTTAAATAACCTCATTTTAGTTTGGAAGGATATTTGTGTCGAATTCCAAATTTTGCGCAGTTGCGCATATGCACCGGTTGCTTTGTTTGTTCTGGCCAGAATATCCTTTCCAGCACTGTTCTCAGCGGATATTATACTGCCTAGGTATGTGAAGTCTTCAACTTGCTCAATCTCTTTGCCTTGTAGCAAAAACTTGCTTTCGTTATTGCTGTTTATTTTCATTGACTTGGTTTTGTCGATGTTGATTTTAAGGCCAAATTTTCCCGACTCGGCGCACGGATCATCTAGTTTTGTTTGCATATCTGAGTGTTTTACTGACAATAGGCAATTCCCGCATATGCAAGATCTTCTAGATGTTCGGTGAAGTTCCATTAGATGCCTCTTCGCTTGCCTTCAATGGAGTTATGTAAGATGTCATAACGATCAGGAAAAGGATCGGTGAAAGTAAACATCCTTGTCTAACCCCTGCGCTGGTTGGCATGCTATCTGAGAGCTCGACATTGTGGAGTATTATGCAACTGAAATCCGCATATTGTGATTTGGTTAGAGCTATAAGCTTCTCCGGAACACCTCTGGATCTGAGCGCCTCCCATATGCTATCGCGATGTTTACTGTCAAATGCCGTGCTATGATCAACGAAAACAAATTGAAGAGTCGACTGCCACCCATTCATCAGTTCAACTATAATGCGCAGGGTGCTGATCTGGTCAAAACATGATCGACCTGGGCGAAATCCCGCTTGCTGTTTCCTTAGCGATTGGTCGAGTTTTGGTTTAATGCGGCTTAAGATGAAACTGAACAGTACTTTCGACGTAATGGATAGAAGCATGATTTCACGATAGCTTTTGCCTTGGGAAAGATCGCCTTTCTTTGGAAGGACTAACAGGATACCTGGCGACCAATCCTCGGGGATCTTTTCTTCCGCCCATATAGAGTTGAATAGTGGGAGTAAGAGTTTCGCCGTGTGCTCAGGAACGCTTTCAAAACTTCAGCCTGGATTCTGTCGTAACCTGGCGATTTGTTGTTTTTCAGACTTGATGTTGTTTTTCAGATGAAAGAATGGAAATGGAATTAATTAAAAATAATTTTTTGAAATATATTTTTAATTTATTTGTCTGAAACTTTACTCTCAAAATAATAACTTTGAGCCAACTTTTCAGCACATTGGAACCCTCAAAATTATTTTCTCTTCCGTCCCTGCCTTTTTGTAGTTGTAGTGTAGCCCAAGTAGTAGCAAAGCAAAAGTAATACAAAAGTATATGATATAAAGAAATCACAAATGAGCAAAAATAAACTCGAGACTTGGTTGAAGGCGGGAGGCGTAGGGGCGATGTGGCATAGATATATACCGAGCCAAGTCGCTTAGACTGGCAGTCGTTGAGTGCTGCCTGTGCTGAACAAAATGTTTGCTAAAAAGGGCCAAAATGCTGTAAAAATAAGTTTAATATATCCGCATTAAGATTGCCACACACACACACTATATACATATATATAAAACACACGGATACACACTCCAACAGATGCCTGCAAGTAAGCAAACAAGATGGCGTTGTCGATAAAGAAATTCACTTTGCGGTTGACTTTTGCTGGGCATTCGCCTTAAAGTATGCAGCAGTGCTTGCAGTTCAGCTATAGAGCAAAGCAAATACTCGAGTCAAATACACACTCACACACACGCACACACATACTTGCAAGTGAAGCGTGAGAGTGACTGTGTGTGTTTGCGTATATCCGCCATATTGGTGTGCGTGGCCGGAAAGAATAACAGCGGAAAACAGAGCGTAAGTAAGCTGGCAACACCTGCAAACATACAACCGGATGTGCGGTTGCCTTTGCAGAGGGCGGGCTGAGAACTTGTACTGGAGTGGCTAAGTAAAGATTTTTTTTTCAATAATACGCAGGATTATTATAGGATTGTTTTCTCAAGTTTTCAACCAATTTGAATTGTTATTTTTAATAACGCGAGTTTACATCAAAAATTTGCGGTTGCGTTTGTGAGATCAGGCGGAAAAGTTACTGGCAAAGCCAAAAAACTGTTAACTCCTTTTTTAGTCATGTTCACACGTTTTTTTATTACTTTCTATAATATTTAATTAGGCAGCATTTGCATATATGTGAATTTCTTTGAAATACGAAGTAGAATTTTTTTTTACATGCAAAGGTAAATTCTTTTAATAAAAAAACTCTTAATTGTTAAAATATCTTCATTTTTTGAAATGCCAAGTTTCAGTTGGAAAGTTTATCGAAAAACTGTTTACTGAAAACCATATCTTCCACTGCATCTAGTTTAACTAAAGTTTAGCTTACAAATTTTCTTTAAGATAAAATATTTTTCCCGAAACCTTTTAAGCCAGGATTTTGGTATGAATCTTTGGCCAAACCATATGCGGCTGATTACAAAGTCCGCCGTATGAACAAAGAGGTGTCTTCCTATTTCTTTGTTTCGAAAATGTTGCCTAAATTTTTTGACTTTCAAAGCTCATATTTTACTAAGATCTATTCCATGGGCCCATGGGTGGGCCTGGCTTTCATTTGTGCAGAGCAAAGCTTCTGATTGTTGTCAACCTATCGACTGCCAGAGCGATCTCTGTGTTAAATGATTACAAGTTGACACACAGCCTCCTCGCGGCGCCTACTGGGTAGCTTAGCATCCGCTAAATATGCGAGTCACCCGAAAAAATTAAGGCTGACAAAACCGACATCCAGGAAATGAGTTGGATAGGACAAGGTTTCTTTAAGCAAATAAACTGAAAAACTAGATTCACTCCTGTATGTGAACGGCTGGCTACAATCCTTGTCAAGGCTAGATTTTTCAACCTCAGCATAATTAGCGCGCACGCCCCGACGGAAGAAAAGGACGACGCTGTTAAAGAAGCATTCAACGCGAGAATCGAGGATACATACGACCGCTGCCCAACCCACGACGTGAAGATCATCCTCGGGGACTTCAACGCAAAGGTTGGACGTGAACGCATCTTTAACCCCACAGTCGGTCAGTTCAGCCTCCACGAGACCACCAAGAACAACGTTTCGTCGCGGTGCGTAACATAGTAGTTAGTTGCACCAGATTTAAGCACCTCGACATTCACAAGGCCACTTAGCTGTCTCCTGATCAAAACCAAACGTTACCCAATTGCTTCAAGCGTGCTGGACGTACGCTCACCTCTCGGAATTAGTCCACCAACCCAACTCCTTCCCTGATGATATTGGCGGACTTTGGGCGCACATCTCCCTCTTTATATGCTCTGCCGCTAAAGACACCATTGGGTTAAAGCGTCCACCCCCAAGTGAACCAATGGTATGATCGAGGAAACTTCATATAAATAATACTCGGATTTTTGTCAAATATTGGGATTTTTACTATGACAAAACATTATATAAAAATACTGGGATTTTTGTCAAATATAGGGATTTTCTGCATATAGTTTTGTCATATTGACGATTTCTTCTTATATCTATAGTTTTGTCATTCCTTAAAACTAGAGACAACGAAACGGCACATAAGCGCTTTGGTGACCATGATATAATTCCAGAAATTGTTATTTTTTTCATATCTAGGAGTTCATTATATTATGACACCATATTTATCAGTTTCCCTACTGATAGCTATATATAATATGTATAACTATAGCTTACTACAAAAAGTCTTATTTCATGGCTCTCTAAAAATCTGCTGCCTATTTTAAGATCCTTCACAAATGCTATATACCTTCTTGCTTTAATTTTACATACTCTTAAGTCGCCCCTCGTAATACCCGTCTTCGTATTGTTCTTGTTTTTGTAGTTTGCTCTTCGTTGCATAAATGTTTGCTTTGTTGTTGCAGGCGTCGGTTTTAGTGTGTGTGTGGGTGCGTTGGAATTCAATAAAGTGCAGCAAATGATTACCACAAAACAGAGAAATAAAATAATATAAGAGCAGCAAAATGCATTACAAAGTTGTCTGGCAACCTTGTTGCACGTTGCGTATACGCAGGGGCGGCTGATGGGTTTCGTTATGGCCTTTTCTTATGAACACCGCAAATTGTTACTAAGTAAATGCTGAGCTTCTTGCAGCAACTTGGTAATAATTTTGCAATGCTTATTGTGAGAAATTGTGAGTGCGTAATTCAACTATAATAATAATGAATATATTTTTGAAGAGCGCAAAAGGAAAACTTATTTTTGGAGCTTAGGTTTTTGAGTAGTTGGAATGTAAAGGAAAATTTATTTGTACGAAATTGTGTCAGTATGGGTCTCCAAAAGGGTTATATCTTGTTCTTCTAAAAAGAGTATAAGATTCTATATTCAATATTCTATATTGCCCTGCCATTTTATTGGAAATTTTTTAGGTAACTTTAGCTTTATTCTAGCTTCTCATCTTTGCGAAGAAGAAACCTTACAAGATATATTCTTTGTTCTTAAACTACAGCTTGGGGCTATGACTTAAAAATTAATTTTTGTTTCCCAGAAAACAATTATGAACTTTCAAGAACTTCCATTGCTTCGCTTTTGTTTCTACGCATCATTAAACAGCTGATTGACACGTCAATTGTTTACATTTTGTAGCCAAGAAATCTTTAAAGTAAAACAAACAAAAAAAGTTCAAAATTTTCAACATAAACGAAATTGTTTCAGTCAAAACTTGTTTTCACAATAAAGATTATAATCGCAGCTATCACAGGTTCATCAATCTGTGCAGAGAACAAATAACCACACACATTTTAAAGCACTCGTAAATCCCGTGAAAAACTATAGAACTTTAGAAGTGAAACATCATCATCGATATCACACAATTGCACCGGAAAAGCGCAAGTTAATGGAGCAAAACTGTTGCAAATGTTTTCCATGCTGTTGGAGGCGTCAATAGAGTTAGGCATCAACCAACCAGTTGCCTGGATTGCCAGGGTTGCCAACATTAAGTGAGAGTCTGTGTGTTATATCTGCAAAATGATTTTATATCGTGAATACGTTGCAACATGGCAAAAACATGGCTTAAAGCTGGCGACAACAAAAACAGGCAACATGCAACAATAAAGTTTTATGTATTTTCAACAGCAGCAACAACATGAAATGACGGAACTGGCAACATAAATGCTCCATACCAAAAGACGTGACTGTTGTTGTTGTTGTTATTGTCATTGTTTTTATTTTTTATACCCTTTAGTTTGAGAATAAGGGGTGTTTTAAGTAGCTGTGATGGAAAGAAGTGTACAAATTTAAAGGCATGTATCAAAAGGATACGAAATACACAAGAAATTGATACAAAAGATATGCGACTGTTAACATTTTTTCAGAAGTAGCATCTATAATTCGAATTACTTATAACTAAAACTGTGAGTGCTATGACCAAAAAATCATATTTCGATACTGAAAAGTACTTAGGTTGGCCTTTATTTTCACATCTTTCTTCGATATTAAAATTTGTGGCGAAAAGTTTCGAAAACAAATTTGGTGACCATAAAATATCGATTGATATTGTTATTTGTATTGGAAAAATTAGCGATAAGATAAAATGTTTGAATCTAGCATGTTCAAATCATTTTATTATTAACCATTTTTTTTGTTGTTGTCAATGATTTATTACAAAGGACACCAAAGCTTAGTTGCTAGAAAGCTAAGGGTCATTTCCGAAGTAAATTGTTGCATAGAAGCTAGGATCAGGGGGTCATAATTAGCCCATCACGTCAGATTTTAAAATTTGTACTTTTGAAATGTACAACGTGTGATCTGTTCCTCCATTTATATCAATTAGTAAGAAGAGCCGTTCACAGAAGCGGATGCTAATGCGGAAAATTTCTGATCGCCATTTACTTGGGAGTGGCCAGAAATGATTCTTTTGCTGAACGGTTCAAGCAGCTTACCAACTATCGACTTTAAGTCAAGTATCCTTTGAGTAACCCCCTGAACAACCGTTTTGGGGTTAGGCTTCATGATCATGTGGCCATCCACAATGTCTGTACTCAGAGTGAGCGG
Source organism: Chymomyza amoena (assembly GCA_037043745.1). Lineage (NCBI taxonomy): Eukaryota > Metazoa > Arthropoda > Insecta > Diptera > Drosophilidae > Chymomyza > Chymomyza amoena. The sequence goes on from JBAMAX010002619.1 coordinate 41,218, forward strand.
CTGCAAAAGACGTCTGCAGAGCAGAGTTGTCAGGACTGGTTTTGAGCTTATAACTTACTGTCAGAACCCTGCTCCTTTACATATGTATTTCTTTGTAAGCCCGAGGAATTTTCACTTTCCAAGTTGTACCCGTATCCCTGCGGCTAATCCACCTGCTTCGGCAGCATGCACGACGGACTTGGAGGTGCATACCCCATGTTTTAGAAATAAGAATAAAACGGAAACCATATGGCCCTATGGTCCACTAAGAGTAACAGGACATAAGAAGAAGTAAAACTCTTATCCTTTAATATAGGAGTTCAAGAGATCAATTAAAATTTTTTTTTCCAATGTTATTGCTATTTGCATTAAGCTTTTGGGACAATCATTTTTTACTGGGTAATTTCTTTTAAAAATTTTCAGATGGGGGTTTATTTTTCTAACTTCATATTAGTGCTCAGAGAGTACTGACCCTTAGCTTTCCAACAACTGACATGACCCCGGTATTTGTAGACCTGTATTATTATGTGCGATATAGGTCGATTGTTGAGGTCCTATGCTCCACTAGGAGCAGAGAATGGTAAGAAGGAGAAGAAGACATTTCTACTTGACCCTTTTTTCGACTTTGTCTTGGTTTATATATATGTTTATGTATAGTTTATAAAGGGTGTTTTTTTTGAGCGCGAACGGTTTTCAAATAGAACAAAAACTATTTATGTAATGATCCCAAAAATGATTTTGTTAGAAAGATATTATCTCTGTAGATCAAATTTTGCTCCGTATGACCCTTTCCGTATCTTATGCTCTAATTATAATAGCTTTTGTAGTTTCCTCTCTTTTGCTCGAGCTTATTCCATCTAACCCGTCTGCTATCCTAAGTCATCTTGACTTCCTATCTTCGAGCATCCATGACCATGACTGGTATTGATGAGCACCTGATAAGTGTCAATTGATGCCAGCGATATATCTTTCAGGAACTTTTGAACTGTACACTTTTTCCACTCACAGAGCGATCTGGAATTTCTATGATATTTATTATGTTTGTTCCACAGTCCTTTTATCAAAATTTAATTTAAATTTTTCATTATAATATTTAAGACCAGCTTCATTTTGTTGTACCCCTTTAAAATAAATAAAATAAAACATTATCATTTAGTACTAAGACTTCGAGTTACGACATTGACATGTGGCAAAAGTAACAACTGGTTTCAAAGAAATCCCTTTCGGAAATCCGAAGACTATTAAATGAACATCCTCTGTGCTCAATCATTTATTTATCTGATTTGGCACATATTTTTCACACAGCAAATCTTAGGTTGGACAAATTCATTTGTGCTCTTGCCCACCATAAGCATTCTGTAGAAGCTGTGGCGATGAGGAGCAGCTGGCGACGGTTTAACACTTTTTCTGTCAATGCCCTGCGCTGGGTGGCAAAAGATTTAGGTTCCTAAAGTCACACTATCTAGATGATTTATTTCAGCTCTCTGAACAGAATCCAAAAAGCCTTTTAAGGTTTATTAAATTTTTTCAATTTTTTTTTTTACAATTTTCATACTATTTAAAGATTATTTTACAAATCGAGCATTAACTAAAGTTATAAAATGTTTATGGACAGTAAAAGAAAAAAAGGTTAATACTAGAGAGGAGAGCATAGTAATGCATAAAAAATTATTGTAATTTATAAAATTTTTTATAAAATTATATTGTTTTTATATCAAATTTTCGAAGCAGGCCGGCACTGCCCATCAGAATTTCTAAATAATACTGTTTTTGCAGGTTTGCAATTGTTTTAACGGTAGCCCTAGAAAGTATGCTATGATTTTTTTAATTCTACAAAATTTTTAATGCAACATCTTTTGTAATAAGACATTATTTAACCAAGTAAGGTTATAGCAATTTAGCTAAATATTATTATACATCCTGAATAAATAAATATTAGAAGTACACATTTTTAAAAATTTATTTACATAACTTACATTAAATTAATACAAAATTCGTGCGAATGTCGCCGAACTTCTTTTAACCGATTTTGATGCTGAAGCTTTTTTATTATTAATTACACTTGCTCGGGTTCCAAGAAAAGCGGCTTATAATGGAGTAACACAACAAAGATTTTAATAAATTTCGATTTTTTGTGTCAAAAGCTACGGATTTGGTAGCCTAAACGAAAAGTTTTAGAACTATAATTCAAAAAAATATTTTCTTTTTTCCAGCTATGTTATTATTTGGGCTTATTTTGATATAAATTATAGCAGTTTCAATATAGTGAGAATTTCAGATTATAGTGTATACAATCAGGATGTACCGAACCGTAGTTGGCTTACTTGTTTTATTGTTGTTGTTGCTGTTGTTGCTGCTGTTGCACCTGACGCTGCCAAGCTGAACGCTTTCTGCACTGAACTCATCTCCGTCGTCGCTGCCGGCCATTTCCGTTAGCGCACTTAGTGCCATACACACACACATAAAGCTACCTGCACTCACACACACACACTCACACACTCACACAGATACTCTCTCGAACGCACACAGATACTCCGCACTACGACAGATGCAGACGCGGCAGCCGCGCTCGCAAAACTCTACAGTTAATGACGCAACTGTGGCGTGTTTGTAAAGTGTTGAAATTGAAATTATACCTTTGGGTGATTGTTGTTGTTGTTGTTAGTGTTGTTGTTGTTGCTGTTAGTGTTGCTGTTGTTGCGGCTGTCCTTATTGTTGTTTTTGTTGCAATTGTCTTTGCTGCTGTTATTGTTTCTATGCAGAATGCATTACTGCCAACTTGCGTCAATGTTTGTTGCCGTTTCTACTGCCATCAATATGGTAGCTGTTGCTGTGTTAGTGGCAACAATAATATTAATGAAAACAACAACAAACAACAATAAGCAAATGCAACAACAACAACAACAAACATAGTTGCGGCATCAAGATCAACATAGTTATTACCCAAATTGCATTCCATTCCGACACACTTTAATTTATTTGTTAATTAAAATGGCAACAAACTTTATAAAGACTCCTTTGTAGAGAACGTTGTGACATTTGAAATTAAATACCTTTGAATGAATTAAATTCCTGGTATTGGAAAGTTGAGTATAGAGATAGATCTAGGTCAAAACTAATCAACAAATTGTAGAAGATGGCTCCTGAGAGGGATATGGTCATCAGATAGGCCTATAAAAATAAAAGAGCTATATGGATTTGTGCGGATTGTTGGCTTCACAAGTGCTGATATGTAGGGCCAGGATAAATAAATGTATCAATCACAATTTTTTTTATTTTTAGGACTTGCTTTTTTTAAATTTTTATCTGGTGTAAAAATTAATCGAAATGACTTTAAAGAACAATCTTCAAAAAAATAAAACAAAATTTTTTAATAATTTAAAAAAAAGAATGTAAGTAAAACAGAGTTTTTTTTGTCCAAAGATAGGAAATATTATTATTAATTTTTATAATATTTATAAGAATGCACTTCTTGATTTTATGATACAAAAAAATAATTTATTTTTTAGGCAAGTATGAAAATATTAACGATTTTCTAATTATTTCCATTAAAATCAACACAAAAAATTAAACGAAAATAATAATTTGCAATTTAAGAAACTCTAAGACTCTGCCAACCAATTTAATTAAAATTTTTGTTAAAAAGTATCCTTTTTTCTGTACTTTTTTTATTTATTTTTTTTTGTTTTTCTTTTGATTCAAATGCACCTTCCTTTTGCCAGAATAAATATGCTCAATATACGACTTCGAAGTGTAAATATGATTCCTTTCTCCTGTTTAATATGCGTCTGAATATTTTCTGTGCTGCTTTTATATCATTTAATATTATATTTTTCTTAATATTATGAGGAATAAATGAGTTTTCGCGATATTAAAGACTCTTCGCTTATTTTCGTTTTAAATATTCTTTTCTCTGGTTTTATGAAATAATAAATTAAATTGAAATATTTTTCTTTGAGCACACTTTATATATGTATGGTGTATATGGCTGTATAAATATAATAAATAAACTTCACATACTATATAAGGAAAATATTTCTTTTTTAAATTAGTCATATTCGCAAAATCTATAAGACTCTAAAGGCTTGGTTCAAAAACAAGTATTAAACTTTTAAAGTACGGTCATCCATTTTTCAGTCGTTAGTAGCATAAATTTATTAGTCGCCATAATTGGTATATCTGGATTTAAAAAAACTGTTGGACCGTGAAAATTTTCATAATTTTTAAAAAAATTCCTTTTGGCGGAATTCTTATTTACCTACTACAGCCAGAAGTACTTAAGATGCTAAGTTGATCTAATGAGGCTCAAAGTAGCTTTTATCAGGCTGGAAGAAAAAGGCCAAAGTCGAAACGTTTTGAATCGTTATAAGTCCTACTCAGAAAGCAGAATGGTTTATATTAGTTAAATGCGATGCAATGGAAAGAGTGTCTATGATATTTGGTTTTAAACGAAGAACTTGAGGTTTTCATCAGCTGTCACCAACATTGTGAATGGCAAAATGCATTTATTTTATATTTTAAAAGTTTCACAAGAGTACAAAATAATATTTGAAATTTATATTGGGATAATTGGGTATTGAAAACAAATAGCTGAACGAAAAGATTGTGTTTAATTTTTAACTTGATTCTATTTAAATTACTTAAAAACATACCGTCTCATTTCAATATGAGATAAACAAGTTAATCTAAAATATAAATTCTGAATTTTAAATTTATGCCAAAAACATTTCAGCTTGTTTTTCATAACCATAAATTTGAAAATCGATTGACAATTAATTTTGAAATTTGTTGCATAATTCTAACTGGCTATTCCTGTTGGGTAGCCATTTGTATTGCCTACCATTTTGGAGGGACATGCTTTTCATATTATTTTAAGATTGTTTGCTACCAAAATATATCGATGCTGTCTTTTTGAGCAATTTTTGAGTACATGTTTTTTAAATTTAATTCCTAATAGTATTTTTCTGCCGGCAATTATTTGTTTGATAATTCATTATTTTATAATCGAGTTTCAGATGGCCAAGCTGCTATTAGGGCATTATCATACAGGAGCAACTCCTCCAGGAAACTCCTCCTACAAACCCTGTCCGCCCGGAACAAAGTCGTGCTATGTTTGGTGCATGGCCACTCCACAGTGGATGTAAACACGATGGCTGACGATCTAGCACAACAGGGTGCCTCCACCATGAATACATCTCCTGCGCCGTTTTGTGGTATTGGTTGGTCCCAATCAAAACAATGATAAACAAATAGGCTGCAGAAGAACATAGGAGATACTGGCTCTCCCTACCGGGGCTTCGTTAAGGAAAAGTGGCTGTTAAACTTCTGGATACAATCCAGACAAAAGGTCTTGGCAGAGCGGACTTAAAACTTCTGATAGCATACCTATCTGGCCACCACACTGTTAGATACCATCTACAGAAAATTGTCATTTCGGACTCTTCAGAGTTCAGACTCTGTCTAGAAGACGATGAAACCACCAGACATATTCTCTGTGACTGCCCAACGCTGGTATGGGACAGTGCCTACCACATGGGAAAGGAACGGATTAGTCCCATTTATCTTAGGTCAAAACCAACAAAAGACCTACTGCTATTCATGCGGGGAGCGGAAAGTCTTTTGTTTTAATTTAAGGGTATGGCACAAAAGACCTTTTGGTCTCTGTGACCCACCACTTTTTGAGGAACCCTTTTCGGAGAAAAAAAATCGAGTCTGGGTATTGCTTGATTATGCACAAAAAGGTTGGTTTTAAGAGACATACTAACTCAAAGTTATTAAAGTAATAGATGATTAAGCTCAAGAAACGACAGAGTTTCTTTTTGCAAATAAATTATGCGAGATTAGATTTTGCAAAATGAATGTCTCAATTGTCGATTAACTCCACTTTTTAAATTTTTCGAAATGTTAAAACCAAAGTATTTGATAGAGCCAAAGTGATAATAGTCATAATAATATCTACAAATTAACATTTCCACCACTAAGCGACAAAATGTATAAATTTAAAACTGATTTTGGATAAATAATTTTATTCATTTGCCAAATGATTAACTCCAATATTTATACAGAACTTATAATAAAAAAATGGCGGACGTAAAGTCGGGCGCGGACGACTTTAGGACATCCTGTACCACTAGCTTGTAATAAAGTCCGATTTCTTCACAAAAAACCAAAAAGAGAAGAATTTTTAAGCAACAATTTTTTTGACCGGTCCTTCCTATGGGAGCTATATGATATAGTCAACCGATATCAATAAAATTTGACACAGTGCTTGAATGCCTTGGGAGCTAATGCCAAACGATCCGGTTTTTGGACCGTTGGCCTATGGGAGCTATATGATATAGTCAAACCGATATCGAATAAAATTTGACACAGTGCTTGAAATACATACTTAAAAAACGATCATGAATGCCAATTTTATTTCAACACATCTTTACAAACAAACAAAACACATACGAATTTTGTATAAAACAACGTTGTTTTTGGACCGATCGGTCCTATGGGAGCTATATGATCTAGTCAACCGATTTGGATTAAATTTGGCACAGTGCTTAAGTGAACTATAAAAAACTCACGAATGCCAAATTTGGTCCCAATATCCTTATTACAAACGAAACGAAACACAACAAATTTTGTAATAAAAAATCGTTTTTTTGGACCAGATCGGACCTATGGGAGCTATATGATATAGTCAACCGATTTTGATTCAAATTTGGCACAGTGCTTAAGTGGTCTAAAAAATTTTTAAATGCCAAATCTGGTTACGATATCTTTATTACAAAATGGCGGACGTAAAGTCGGGCGCGGACGACCTTAGGATTATCTGTACCACTAGCTTGTAATTAAAGTCCGATCTCTTCACAAAAACCATATGAACAGTAAGAATTTGTTAAGCAAATTTGAGACGATCATATAGCTATAATGTAGTAACATTTAGTAAAATTTGACACGGGCTTAAATACTTAAAAGAGATATTGACGTCAAAATTTCGAATATCTTTATAGCCAATTATTTCGTATAAAAAACGTGTTTTTGGACCGATAGGTCCTATGGGAGCTTAGGTTGTCAAACATGTTAAATGACTGCTTAGAACATAATTCAGTAAATGGTCCGAATACTTAACAAACTTTCGAAACACAACAAATTCGTCGATGTGAAGATATCTATGGGGCTATATGACATAGTCCACCGATTTTATTCAAATCTGGCACATTGCTTGTGGTCTAAAACATTTCCAAACGCCACGATATCTTCATTAAAACGAAATAGCCATTCTAAAGACCGATTTATCTATATGAAAGTCAAGATATCAAACTTGGTCCTATGGGAACTATAAAATTTCATGCCCGACGATATCTAATAAAAGTAACAACGCTTTTTTTGTCAACGTCTAAACACCCCATGACTAAAATTTTCGAAATCTAGATCTTGCCTCTATGAGTATACGGGATCAATGTGATGGACTAGCACGGATCAGGCGGACGGACGGACAGACGGACAGACGGACGGGGTACACACGACTTATCATCTATTCACCCCGATCATATTTTAGGTAACTTTGGGGTGTCTCCGACGTCTCCTTCTATATGTTACATACATTTTCGGCTTGCACAAACTTAATATACCCTTGGACCATACGGTACAGGGTATAAAAACGAAATATAGCGAATTGTTCTTTAAAAAAGTTATTTTGGCCGATCGGTCCTATGGGAGCTTATGATATAGTCAACCGATTTTGATCAAATTTGGTACAGTGATTGGGAACTATAAAAAAACTTTCGAATACCAAATTTGGTTACGATATCTTCATAAACAAATGAATTATTCATCTAAAACGCTTTTTTTGTCGAGGTCGTCTCAAACACCCCATGGGAGCTATATAATTTATCCCCGATATCAAAAAAATAAAACCATAACCATATATTTTATCCATCTTATACTTTTAGTAGGTATTGAGTTACACACATGATATCATCCATTTAAATATAGAACTTAACTGGAATTTTGAATTAAAATATTATTTTCTCATTTCTCTCAACTATTTGGTTTATGAAGTTATTCGATTTGGCTTGTACACCACTCATATATTACTATGTCAACCATTTTGTACCAATAAAGTCTGTTATATAATTTTATTTACAAATTGAAAAACAGTTTTTTTTCAAAATTGCGAGTATACAATCAGAATTTATAAGATGTACAAAAATTACGTATACGCAATATTAGTACAAATTTTTAAAGTTTTTTTCAAAAATTTGGGCAAATGTGAATTGTCTCCACTTCATTAATTTAAGCGCAAATATCTTATAATTCATTATTTTGCATAGGATTTATTTCTCAAGAAACAAGTTGAGATTTATTTAAAAAAAATTTACTGAGCAATCAACGATTTTGGCATTTCTAACTAAAATTACGTATATGCAGTAAAGGCTTGCATAGATGGTGAATATATGCGTAGATTGGTCTATTAAAAAATGATTTGTTGAAAATGATAAAATTTGATTGAAAATTTGAATAAAATGTTTAGCTATCATAATAAAAATCATCCTAAGTTACAGTTCTGTAAAAGTTTTTGATTTTATTTTTTGATTTTGTTTTCCATATAGTTCAATTCCCATTTTTTTAAATTATAATGTATATAATTTTCTCATTTTTGTCAACTATTTGTTTTATGGAGTCTATTGATTTGGCTTGTGAACTATTCAAATAAACATTTCAGCAAAATATTCGACTTTCCTACTAAATAATTTAAATAATTTCCAGCAACAAGGTGATATGTCTCGTGTGGTTGTGTCAATATCAACCGGATGTCGAGACCCTGAGATCAGCAGAGGTTTTAGATAGAACTCGACTTAAGCCAAGAGTGGAGACATGACCAAGCAGAAGTATTCTCTGTATTGATACTGTCGAAAATATTTTTCAAAGGGCCGGCCATTTGTCGAAACAAATCCGAGTGCACGGGCTCCGTGATTTTAAGGCCATTGCAGTCACATGTCACGATAATCAAACCGTGGAAAGATCCAGTTTATCTGTTTCATGTGACATAATATTTAGTATATATTGACTTTTTCATGAAGTCTTCAAAAATATTAGTATAACACATTTTATGCCATTTCATCTGCTAACTAACAAGTGTTCAACCCATCATCTATCAAAAACCTGCTGCCTTTACTAAATGACAACTTAACTCAAACATTTCGTAACTTTTTCCCACCAAAATACTATTCTCAAACAAAATCAGATATTTCTTTGCATATGTGTGTGTGTGAGTGTGTTAAATTCATATAATTTGTCTCAACGTTCCACTTTGTAATCAGTTTTTACAAGCGTCAGCTTTACTTGGACCCCATCAATTGTCGCCTGAGCATACGTTGTCATTTTCACAATCGCTTAATGAAATCATTTAATCAGTGCTTGGCAACGACGACGACGAATAGAACCTGAACGACAACAACAACACCAACACTAACAACAACCAGAACGAACAACCACAATAACTGTAGTAGAAGCAACAACAGCAACAGCAACAACAACACATGTTCAATTTATGCTCACACTAATCAACTGAATGCGGTATCTGGCTGGCGTCACAAGGGAATCGTGTAACAAACAGCTGTCCTTAATTACAATGAAATTTACACACACGCAGACAAACAAAAGGCAGCGGCCATTTTGTATTTGGTGCGAGTAGGTGAGAGTAACTGTGTATCTCTGTGTATGTGTGTGTGTGTGTGTTTTATAACTGCAAAAGTGCTTATGCGTCCCAGCTGACAAATGACGGCGAAAGTCATTCACCTTCCACGTACCCCCCCAACACGGAAGATCGAAAATGAAAAAGGAATGAAAACAAGAAACAAAAAAAATAAAGAGCGCAACGCTCAACGTGCGGTAAATATCGAAATGAACTGAATATAACATATTATTTCAACAGGGAAATGGGGCTATGCACACAAACGCACAACTTTCACGAATGTGTCACACACACACGCACACACACACAAAAGCATATATGAAAACTGTATCTGAACCATATTAAAATGGAAATGCGTTTTATTGTTGCGAAATTGCAAATACTCTGCAATCTGGGGGAAACTATCTTAAAAATTTGCCAAAATTTTAATAAAATATAGGAACAATAAAAATAAAACCATTTTTGCAGCATTTATTAAAAAGTTTATTGAATTGTTTGGATGCTAACAAAAAACTCGGAGCTTTTAAAATAAAAATCAAGGGGATAGCGGCACCTAGCAAGGGACTGTCAGCTTATCTACACTCAAAAAAAAAACTAATCTTATTTCGAGTTATATTTTGAATATTTTTTATTCTTAATTATTCATAAATAAGGAATAAAATAATATACATTACATACATATTATTAAAATGGATATGAAAATATACTTTAATTTTTTATAGTTTGATTAGAAGAGCTTGTCCTTAAAATTATGTTAAAAATGCTGACTTTAAGAATTTTTATCTTAAAGCCAATCTTAAATCAAGTGCTCAGGCTTATTTAAAGATCTAGGAATTGGCTTCTGAACACAAAGTTCAAGATATTTGTTTTCTGTGTAGTCATACATATCAGTAGTCTTCGAGTTGAAGCTTGTGCAACAGGGCAGACTATAAGTCTTCCTAAACACAAAGCTCTAGATATTTTTTTCAGTGTAGTCATACATATCAGCATCATTTAAGTTGAAGCATGTGCTCACCTATAAGTCTTCCTGACATAACCAGCTAAATCTATCTTCTTCTAAAATAATTTTAAGTCAATTTACTTATTTATCTATTCGCAGTACTCCGCCATTTTTAAAAAGTCCACCCAACAAACTTTTTAAGAGACTTTTTTTTACTCAATATTCACATATTCACTTTCGTTTTAAAATAGGTAAATAAATAGCTTTAAAGTAAACTGGAAAAACATAAAAAAGCTACACAAAAAAATCGATTTTCGGATCCAGATTACAAGCAATGTACTTGGGATCGCTGCATCGGAGTCACCAAAACTACATGATATTGATAAAATCTGAAAAAAACCATAGAACGAGTTATTTTGGAGGATAAATTAGAAACCCATTGTGCTTGGAGTTGGGTCAGGCTTTCTCAAGTGGACCAAAAAATTACCAAAGTTCATATTTTGTTATGGAATTTTGCCAGCATCGAGTTTGATGATTCAGATGTACATTCTGAAATTTTTTTTGAAAAATTTTGAATGATTAATTTTTTATGAACAATTAAAAATTAAAAAAATTTATGCAGCGATGAGATAAGACACGTATTTCTCGGAAAGTTGAAGTCCGTTTGAAACAATTTTTCAACTACATATTGACAAGAGATTATACTATCGAAATACATTTTTTTTAACTGCATATATATGTTTTGATGCTTGTAAAAAAATTTTTTATAAACAATTGAAAATTTAAACAATTTCTGAAACATTGAGATCAAATATTTTAATTTTTATTTATGTTATAAACGTTTGAGAAATTATGTATGCAAAAATATGCGATCATTCTCAAAAGGATCGAGCACAGTAAATTTTTATGTGTCGGAATACGCGTTAATTGCAAGCATTAGCAACAAAAAATCATTTTTTGTGTATGTATCCAGCGCGACAAGCGGAAAAAACCACCCTCGTTGCTGTTGTACAGACCCAAAAACATTTAGAAAATGTCGACAGATGAACAATCTCGCAAAAAACAATTTTTTTATTTTGGACGCTACGAAAGAAATTAGACTAAACGGTTAAACCAAAATGGCAATAGCAGATATTTAAGAACTATCTCTCTAATTTGTATGGTAATCCCCAAAAAATTCCGAACAAAAAAAAGTAAACCAGATGCCAAACAATTTTGCAAATCTATAATAAGCTTAGAATACTTATGTAGCTTTTACAGAAATAATATTTGGACGCAGGTGTGGTGCTGGTAGTTAAATGGTTGGAACTACTGAGCAGAGTAAACCAGTCGGGGATTCGATTCCCACTTAGGCCTGGTCAAAACAGCCTGAAGGCCTACGTTGCTCTGGCTATAAAACCTTTAAAGTTAGAATTAATTCTACTTTATACTTATAAAAAAAAATAAATAAAAAAATAAAAGAAAAATTACTTCATCGGCTTTCATTTTAGCCCGATACTGGACGATAAAAATAAACACATATAACTAAGTTTGGGATTATTTTAGTCTCACTTCATTACTCTCATATAAAATTCAATAATAATATTATATACCTTAAAAACTTTAAAAAGCTAGACAGTACTTATGCTCGAACTAATGTACAATCCTATTATCATGCGAAAAAAAATTTTTTTTTACGCTTTCCCTGTGGAACTGTCAATAACGATTGTTGAAATATTTTGCATAATTATATTTAAAGCTATAATATCGATAATAAAATTTTACAGCGCCCCTTTCATGATACATTTCATTATTTATAATATATAAGTCTTTAGCTGCATTATTTAATCTTAAAATAAATCACGCAGATAAAACTTATATTGTACACACCGTGTGAGGTGTGGCTATCGCGTAGTTTAAAATTGACATTGATACATTAACGCAGACGAACACAATCGGTACCACACAGATTTTTTCGGGTACTTATTTATATATAGTTGATAAAAACTTTACAAACTACTAGCAAGTCCGGCAGACTCCTTTGCGACTACGCTTCTGTCTGCACTTAATGTCAATACCCAGTGTTGAACAATTTTTTTATTATGCTAAATATAGTCACGATATTCACAAAAATGCGTATATCTCACGAACATATACATACATATAAACACATGGCATTACGCTTAGACCTCCGTATTGACAATCCCTAACACACGCAAAAATCAGATTTGAAATTCATCGACGCGTCATGAGAACATCCGTAACACGTAAAACATAAGTTTCTTTTATATATATGATCCTTTCACACAGCATAAGAAATACCCAAACAATTTTGGTTTAAATATAGTGGATAGTTCGAGAGTTTATAAAGCACAAGCAAGTATTTGGAATTTCTGAAATCATTCCGAAATACTATGCTGCATCTTCTTATTCATGTTCAGGCAATTCACAGAGCATTTCTGCAAAGAAATTTTAACCATAAGTAAAGTAAAATTACGTAGACAATATGAAAAGTAGTTTTCCAAAGATTCGCTAAAAAAACTCAGAAAATGTTGTTATATTGTCCCTATTTAAATGGTCCATCGTTATTTAATTTTACTATGGTCCTTAGGTTAAACCCAAAATATTTTAACTTTAAGAATTTCTAAAACAAAAGGCAAATTAACACAGCCCCAAATAGAAATCAAAAGAAAGCTTTAATTTTCGTCATTTCTGAGGTTACCTAAAATCGAGCTTCACAGCATGTTTGATGACGTCACGCAAAATCAAGCTATTTCTATTTCGGTCCCAAAACCTAGTACTCAGTGTCTATTCTCAATATGTATGGCAACGTCTTGACATAAGGATTATGTAAAAGATTCTTAATACCCTGTACCTTAAGATAAGGGGTACATTATGTATGTGGCAATTTACGTTGTAGTAGAATGAGGCACCGAAAGTTACCACCATAATGGTCACGTGGAAAAAAGATATTCATCTTGTTATGCCCGTCCTGCTGTATGTCCGTCTGTATGAGTGCCTGGATCTTGGAAACTATAAGAACTAGTATCATTAAACTTTTCATAAAGGGAGTCCTTATGTGTATATATTACGTTGCTTTATAATGTAATTGTACAGTTTGAGAAACCCAGAACTCGTCCCATCACTCGACTTCAAATTCATAATTTTTGAAGATGCATTTAAAATATGAATGTCAATCAATAGAATTTTGTATTGGCTTTAACAACTGCACAAAATTTGCATAACTATTAACAATAAAATTTTATAAATTATTATTATAATTACACATATTATAATTAATCAACGCTCAAATACATTTTTTCTACAGTTTCCCAGAAAATACTGAATTTTACATCATTGACATTTTTAGGAAACTTTTTTCTAAAGAATTCTTAATTCTTAATTTACCATTTTAGCAAAAGTCCAGAATTTACAACGAAATATCAGAGGCAAGATTTCGTGGCGTCTTTTTTATCTACAAATTACAGAAAAAAATTTTTTTTGAAAATATAAGAAAAATCAAGACCAAAACCATTGAATTTTTAAAAAAAAATTTCACGATAATTTCTGCATTTATTCATTTAAAAATATGGTTCAATATACAATATAATACAATCGAAGGGAATCATCAAATAGGATACAAAAATTTAATTGTCTTTTTTGTTAAATTTAATTGTATGCAGTAAAAATATAATATTAAAAATATATTTATCATATATAATATAGATTTCGCGGAACTGTTAAATTTCCTTTTAGTAGCAAAAATCAATGGAAAATTTCTTAGAAATCATAAGCACTTATTTAATGGTGAAAAACGAAGCTTCGATTCGAATTCTCCGAACCAAAACATAAAAGTCCAGAACGGCTGGACCGTTTTCGTACACACAGTCCACTATTTTTTTTGTGTGAATCAATGTAATTATGTACAACGACAAAAGAACTGCTTACTACTTAAATTCTTCCAAAACATTTATTGTCGCTTACACATAATTTACCTTCGAATGTTACCAAGCTCTGCGATAAAGTAATAATTCTATTCAATATATGAAGAGTATAATTACCACCCATGACGCCTTGCTGTGATGTAGTTTACTGTAACTCAGCGGGTTGTCAAGGCGCCGCAAGTAGGCGCAAGGATTTGAGGTGAGTATATAAAATTCACACTCCCACACACACACACACCCACCCACACACACAAACAGACAATCAAACCTATACCACCACACCAAAAGGCAAACAAAGGCAAATCAATCTTTGTACATACTTTCGCCATATTGCTAGATACGTATGCATGTATGTGTGCATGTATATATATGCTCATGTACACACACTTCCTTATGTACACCAACAACCATCGTTGGTTTTAGAATTATGAGCTAGCTTGTTGGGGAATTGGGGAATATTTGCATGCCTTTGTGTACATTTTCCATATGATTTATGACCTAAATTGTAGGTGCAACGAAACGCGCGAATCGCAACCCTGAAGACTTAATTACATGTGCCTTGTGTAAGCAAAAAAAAAAACCAAAAAAGAAGAAGCCCAAAAAAGTATGCTACACTTTTTTGTTATCTCTGTAGTGTGAGCTCTGATGGTGCAATATTTTATGCTATGGCTTCACCTTACTATAAAACAGCTTTATAATTACTTATTATCTGTTCCTTAAAGCTGCAACTGGCAGTCAGCTGTCTAAATGTCAGGCAGTCAGCCTACATCACTTGACGCTCTTAAACAATAGAAGTCAGTCACCCACAAGCTACAACCGAGTGAGATACAGATACAACAACTACAAAAAAAAAAATGAAACGAAGTCCGAAATAATACGAAAATGCCAAACATGTTGTGCCACTTTTTTCTGAGGCGCAACAATGATATTAGTGGCATCTACAATCCACAAAACAGTAGTAAAAGCTTTCGCTCTTTCTCTCGTGCGGAAACACGTGTCCGTTGTGCTCTCTTTAACTTGCTCAACTGGAAAGCGCTTGCGCTCTTAAAAGTTGGTACGAAATGGCAATGAAACAGTTTGGGAGAGCATATCCAAATCTTTTTGTTTAGAATTTTTGGGTTATAATTTGTGCCTTAATTTTGTATTTACAAAAAGGTAATAAAGTTGATTTTTTTTGGCTCTAAAGTATTTTCTGTATTTAAAAAAAACGCCTTGGAAACGTTGTATCAAATATGTTCCACATTTAGCTTCCACATGTGTTCCACACATATGTTTACTCCCTTTTTGTTTAAGTTTTACGACTTCTCTTAAATTTCAAGCTGTAAATCAAGCACTCAGCTGCTACACCTAAAATCCACAAAGCACAAATACAACAAAAATGCTTCCCCAGATTTGTTTTTCTTCATCATCCAAACAGCATCCACACACACCTACACACACCCACACATACAACTCGTAGCGGCATTTAACAATTCACTTTTTGCGCCAAAAAAATTTGCCGGCCAAGCCTTGGGTTGGGTCTGCAAATCACCCAAAAAAATTTGATGTACCTTTTTTTCTTAACTAACTAGTCTTTTGGTACATTCCTTTTGTGATCAACTTTTGAAGAGAAAAAAAAATCGGTATTTTCCTTAAGTACGTACTTATAGAGATTATTATTTTTACAATCTTATTTGTTATTGATGAAATTATAAAAAATTTATTAAACAATAATAGGAGAAGCGAATCTCTGTAGAGACTAGTGCCT
>JBAMAX010002620.1:0-116697 GCA_037043745.1 Chymomyza amoena
GACGAGTATTCAATGCAGTGTGTTTTGGGTCATTGCCCTGATAAAAGTGTAAATTTGACCCAAGACCAAGGAGATCGGAACTATGTTGGATGTTTTTTTTAAGAATTTCAATGTATGTTTTATGATCCATAGTGTCATCTATACATTTCAAGTTCTCGACGCCTGCAGCACCCATGCAACCCCATACCATTTGACCACCACCACCGTGCTTAACCGTCTTAATAGTGTATTTGGGTTTGTAGGCATCTCCAGGCCGCCGCCAAACCCTGTAACGCCCATCTGACCTAAAAATATTCTATTTTGACTCATCCGAGAATAAAACTTGGCGCCAGAATGTCGCGGGATGATGCCTGTAGGTATTAGCAAACGCAAGTCGTTTAAGTCTGTTTTTCTTCGAGACATGTGGCTTTTGTCGTGGTGTGTACGAGCAAATTCCGAACTCCTTTATGGTTCTTCGAATGGTTTCCGGGTGCACAGTCTTTTGAATTGTTGTCGAGATAATGGAACTGATTTTTACAGCGCTTTGAAATGGGTCTCTGTCTATAATATGCTTAACGCCGCGTTTGTCTCTATTATTTAATTTCACGGGACGGCCATTCCTACGCTTGTTTTCAACCCGACCTTCGTTTTTTAAACGAGTTATGACCTTTTGGACTCTTGACTGGAGTCTTGACAAAATTTTTCCAATTTCGGAATACGATTTTCCATCTTTTACGTATAAATTCAATATTATTTTGCGTTCTTCAATTGTCAGCTCCTTACGCGGCATGTTTGCAGTTAATGATGCACATTTTGGCAGCGGAAAATTCCCACACACGCATACAAAAGTAAAGCAAAGCATATACAAAAAAGTCCCGTTACAAAAACCAAAACAAACCAGCTGCAACAACGTAAATTCGGTATACCGTCTAAGTGTACCATAACTTTTGTGGCGCTGAATTACTGCCATTTTTTAGTTTTTTTAGAATTTTATTGTTGATTGTTATTGAATTGTTGTTTTTTTTTTGTTTATTGATTAAAAATATATATTTAAAAAAACCTCATCATTAGTTTTTGGAAAATTTAAACAATTGGGGAGGAATTCGCATGAGTTTTGTGGCACACTGTATGTATGTATGTATACATTTGTATTGCAAGTGCATAAAATCTTTTAATATTTACAAAAAGCAATTTTATCTAATTCTACTCACAGAGGCATATCAACGGAAAGGTAAGTAAAAATAGCAATCAGGCATGTTCTAGATTTCGATTCAGACAAAAAGTGTCGGAATCGAAATGAAAGGTGTTCTAGATTTCGATTCCGACAAGAGTTTACTCGTTATGAAAAGTTTGGCTTGCAGCTGTCGAAATGAAAAGTATTTTGCTTTGTTTGCTTAAATAAACGCATTAATGCCACCAAAATTAATTTTGTATTATTTTTTAATGTTTTAAGAAAATTTAGATGTGCTCAATTCAACGATTCAAGGTTAATTTTCATTATATATGTATTCTTATGACAAAAAATGTCTGTATGCATGCAAAACCAAAACGAGTGGAATGAAAGTAAGGTGTTCTGGATTTAGACAAAACAAATCTTCGAAATGTGTATTGTGTAGTCATGTTGTCGTGTTGCACA
Organism: Chymomyza amoena; assembly: GCA_037043745.1. NCBI lineage: Eukaryota > Metazoa > Arthropoda > Insecta > Diptera > Drosophilidae > Chymomyza > Chymomyza amoena. The sequence goes on from JBAMAX010002620.1 coordinate 1,616, forward strand.
AGTAAATTCGAAGATAATTTTATTAATGGATGGTTTAAAATATGTATATAAAATAAATTGTACAAAATTGGTAAATAAATAAAAAATGTTTGTCTGTCAGAAAGATGTTGGCAGAAATAAAAATTAAATTAATAAAATGGATGTTCGAAAACTTGAGGTAACTCTTCAAGTCAACTTATCGATGGGTGATCAGCTGGCAATTTGCTTGAAATTTGGCGCACTTTTTAAACAAACAACAATGATCCGCTTTTTTTAGTTAATTGTAGTAATACATTTTTGAAGAAGCAAAAAAGGAAGTGCTAAGCAAAACACAATACCAACGTTGTCAAATGTTGGCAAATTTGCAAGCACCAACGATGTCAACTACAGGAAATATGACTATGAGAAAGAAATGTGCCTGTTTAAGCGATGATAATTAACCGCATGACCAATACAATTGTGAAATGCTTATGGAAAATAAACAAACAACAATTCAACAAAGCGGAATGTAGCAGAGAAGTAACTGAAGGTGGCTCTGAAACTGCTGCTTAAAATAATTTGCCAAACTAAAATAAAATAAACACATAGAGTTGGCGAAAAATTGTATGTTATACTTTTAAAACTAAAATGCAAACTACAAATTGCTTAAGTTTTTACTACGTGTCCATTTTTAAAAGACGGCTGCTGTATGATGCCGCTTCCATTTCAATTTAGCGCCATATAAACAAACATAAACAACCCAGCTGCTCTGCACAGCTGGTCTAAATGAAAACGATTCGAAAACGATTCGAAGTGGATTCGAACTCGGTCGAAATCTAGAACACCATTTGTCGGAATGCACTCGTTATGACTTTTCAAAACGAGTCGAAATCTAGAACAGGCCTGAATAATTTGTTTTTTTATTGTTTAAATATACATAAATATATATGTACGTATTTACACAAAAATTGTTTTTTGTACTCTGTAGAGACATTTCTTGCATCTATTAGTTGAGGGCTATGAGGAATCAGGCCCGTCATTCCGTGCTTCGATATTTGTGTGAGATCTTGCACAAATATGTTTTAATGGAGTTTTACATATTTGGGGAAAAAGTCTCTAAGCCATTTCGAAAACTTTTGTGGCATTTAATAAGGTAAGCATACTATACATTACGAAATTAAAAAAATAAATAATAATTAAAACTCTCTTTACAGAAGAAATACAAATTCAGTCGGCAATATTAAATCTCTCCGACAACAGCTCCCCAGAACGGCAACTAATGATCAAAAACTACCTTATAGTATTTTTAAGTAATAATAATTTTCTTATTTTAAGTTGTATTATAAATTATTTGTTATGTAATATTTTATTTGATTATATAATTGTATTAATTTTGTAATTTAATTAATTTATATTTTTAATTTGTATTTAAAATTAATTGTATTCAATATTTTAAGTAAAATTGTGTGTTTATATGTTAAGATAATTTTTAATGTTTTTAATTTAAATTGTTATTATTTTTGTTTAGTAATTAATTTTATTTATGTAACTTGTATAATAATAATAATGTTCAAATTGTAAATTTAAAGTAGTTTCATTTTTGGGCAGTATATTCCAGTCTGAAACAAAAATTACTAGTAAAATTAAAGACCATATGTATATACCAACCTACAACTAAATGCAAAGAACTATTAATTTTCTATATCAAATGGACTAGTTTTGAATTCGTTAGAAGCGACTTGTTACATTCTAATAAGGAGCTACTAGTTTTGTTCAATATGCGCCGGACCAGTTTGAAACCAGTTGAACATCATACCCGAAAATTCTGGTTGCCTGCAATGACAAGCCCATGTTAAACATACTAGAATTTTTCATGCAAGCATACTAGGTTTGGGACACACAGTTGCACAACGGGGCGGTTCAAAACCAGTTTGCGACTGTAATGTTTTCCTGCAGGGGAGTTGTTTTTGCTTTGTGTATGCATATAGGCTTACTGTAAGCATAATTTTCAGTTGCGTTGCGACTGTCTTTGTCTAGGATAGTTGCTGAGAACATTTTTTTATTTGCTGGTGAAGCGGTGAAGCACGCGGCACATGGGTAACAGTTTAAATGATACAGTTTCCTTTTTGGGTGTCGATAGCAAAATACCGTTTTTGCTTTTTGTGTATGCATTTGTTAGTGTTACGTCAAAAATGGTTATGAAGTGGCATAGTAATCACATGCTCCGAAAGGGTATGCAGGGTTAAAAAACAAAAAATTTACAAATTTGGCGGTTTGTACTCTGCCCGCCTGCACCTTAGAGCTCTAAAAATTTTGCATACACATCTTAGTATGTACTATATTGTCATTGGGAAACAGTTATCGGCAAGAAATACACACTTTTTTTGTCTTGTCGCTGCCTCCTTATTATGTACCTATTATGCGTCTTTTTCATTTTAATTAAATGCATGGAACGCGTACTATGTTGTTCTATGTATATGCACAAACCAAAACAAAAACGATCGTTGCTGGTGCACACACAAAACGACAAAAATTGGTCGTGGGCGAATAATTCGTTTTCACGTTTGCCAGCCGTTTCGTTGGCGTTTCGTTGCGTGTGTTTCGGTAAAAAAAAAAACTACAAAGTACGAAAAAGGAATTGTATTGTTTGTGTTTTTTGCCATTGCAAAAATTTTGTTTATGTACTTGTACAAATCGATTCAAAAAATTTAAAAAGTTTTCTTCTTTGGGCGAACGTTTATGAAAAGTACGGTTTATTTTCGTACCCTGCTTGTAACATTCAATTGTTAGTTTTTATTTTTAAATTTAAGCTAGCTTTATATAAATAAATAAATAAATGTTTGCGAAAGGGTCATATCGTATTGAAGTGCAAATGCTCAAAGCTTAGAGGGTGCTCTAAGCCCCATTACACGTTGCTGCATCGATACACAACAAAGTTAAAGTCTAAAGACAAATAACCTAAACCTCAAACGGCAGCATAGGGATACAAACCTATTAGGCATAGGCAAATCAGTTTTGTCCGCACGTCACGTCGTCGAAACGACGATAAATTCACGCGTCAGTCCGTTTGAAACGACAACAGAATTTATAGTATTGTAAAACATTTCATCATACCATCCAGGACGTACGATTCCAACACATAACTGGAGCGTTCCTGATGGTGTTGTTCTTGCAGATCCGTTATTCTATAAGCCACAACGGATAGACATACTGCTAGGTGCAGATGTCTTTTATGAACTCCTGACAGAGTGTCGAACTAAAAACGGCAGAGATATACTCGTTCTTCAAAACACAGTTTTTGGCTGGGTGGTATCAGGGCGATGCAGCAGTACACCATCGCCACCGAAACAAGCGTGCTCACAAATTAGCACAGTGCAAGAGTCCTGCCCTCTTGACACACTTGTTCGGAAATTCTGGGAGTTGTATTAAATTCCAAATGTCACAGAGAAAAAACTGTACACCCCAGAACAAGTGCTTTTCGAGAAGTTTTTTTTGTCAAACTGTTAATAAAACTACCTCAGGACGTTTAAGAGTTTCGTTTCCATTTAAGTCAAGTCCAACGTGCCTTGGCTCCTCATTTGAGACGGATAAACGCCGCTTCCTGGCATTAGAAAGGCGAATACTCGCTAAGCCAGACGTTCACGCAATGTTCACTGATTTTATGAAGGAATATATTGCATTGGGTCACATGACTGCAACTGACAACTCCGTCCCGAGAGAGCCGCATTATTACATACCGTACCAATGCGTGCTAAGGCCGCAAAGCACTTCAACAAATCTAAGAGTGGTCTTTGATGCATCTTGCAAAACAACATCCCAATTATCGTTGAATGATATTCTCATGGTGGGACCAACAATTCAGCCATGTTTGTTTGCTGCAAAACTGCTGAAATTACAAAAATGTACCGTAAAAAAAATGTAAATTGACGAGGATCAACGTAACTTTCAATTGATCATTTGGAGAGAGGAACGGACAGGGCCACTTCAGACGTATCAGTTGAATACTGTTACTTACGGAACTCCTAGTGCGCCATTTTTAGCCGTCAGATGTCTAAAACACCTCAGAGATTTAAGCGCGAATTTCTGTTCATGGTCACTCACCAGAGACTTCTACGTTGACGATTTGTTATCTGAGGCTGACTCACTACAAGAGCTCACGTCCTTGCGTCACGAACTCATAGAAGTGTTGGAATCTGCTGGCTTCTGTTTATCAAAATGGTCATCAAACTGCCACCTCAACGAAGCACAGCCTAATGAAACCGCCATATCGTTAGGCAAAGTCCTAGACACCAGAACACTAGGTCTTATTGGAGTCCAAAGTCCGATGAATTTAAATATTCAATGGTGGACGTTGGAAAAGGGGACAAAATAACAAAACGCGCAGTTGTGTCCTTCACAGCCCGATTGTTTGATCCTCTTGGGTTACTGTGCCCACTCATAACTAAAGCCAAGGCTTTCAAGCAGGAGATCTGGCTCCTCAAACTTGATTGGGATGAAACACTCCCTGATCAGCTCCAGCATAACTGGAAATCCATAGCGACTTGCTTTGCTGAGCTTGAAAAAATAAAGATTCCGCGTCATATTGGCATTAGCAAGCTCACAAGGGAGGGTTATCGCATACAAGGCAAAGTCTCTGATTGTGGTCAGCACGGCGGCCGCCAGAACGATCCTTGTTCCTTGCTTTATCCAAATTGACACACAGCCTCCTCGTGGCCCCTTCTGGATAGCAGATTAGCACCCGCCAGTCTGTGAACCAATGTGTGCGGCGCTGTCCAATCCCCTGGACATTAAATCTGGGTTGTGCGCAGGGCTTGGAACCCGCCACGTAAAAACACTTATTCAGTGAAGGCCAAGAAACAAGCCTCGGAAAGGACTCCTTTTTATGTTGACGACCACGGCAAACGAATAATGGACAACGATTTACGGGTATGCACCTGAAACATCCGGATCCTCTATAGGGATGGTGCCTCTGCCCAATTGGCGGACGCCCTCAGCAAATGTAGGGCTGACATCACCGCCATCCAGGAAATGCGGTGGATAGGACAAGGGTGCAAAAGGCAAGCACACTGCGACATCTACTACAGCGGCCATGCGGAGAGGCGCGAATTCGGATGCGGGTTCGTGGTTAGCAAGAGGCTTCGTCACCACGTCTCCGGGTTCACTCCGGTGAACGAAAGGCTAGCCACAATTCGCATCAAGGCCAAGTTCAACAATATAAGCCTGATCTGCGCGCACGCGTCGACGAACGAGAAGAACGATGCGGTCAAGGATGCCTTCTACGCGAAACTCGAGGACCTGTACGACAAATGCCCGGCCCACGACATTAAGGTCGTCCTCGGGGATTTCAATGCGAAGGTCGGGCAAGAAGGTATCTTTGGTCCCACTGTCGGACAGTTCAGCCTCCACAAGACCACTTCGCCCAACGGTCTGAGGCTGATCGATTTCGCCGCGGCGCGAAACATGTTTGTCTGTAGCACCAGGTTCCAGCATCTCGGGATTCATAAAGCCACTTGGCTGTCCCCCGATCGGTCGACCCGCAACCAGATCGATCACGTTGTGATTGACGGAAGGCATGCTTCCAGCGTGCTAGACGTGCGCACCTTTCGTGGTCCAAATGTGGACTCGGACCACTTCCTTGTCGCAGCCAAGGTGCGATTGCGCATAAGTGCATCGCGACCTAGTGCGCAGCGAAAGCTGGACGTCAAAAAGCTGCGATCACAACGAGACGCCGAGTCATTCTCCGCTCAACTCTCAGACAAGCTCCGTCAATCCCCATCTACTTCCGATGACGTTGGTGGACTATGGGCCAACATCTCCCACTCCCTACGCGCTACAGCGGAATCCGTCCTTGGTTTCGAGCGCCCACCAAAACGAAACCAATGGTATGATGAGGAGTGTCGCGCGGCCACTGTAGCGAAAAACGCCGCCTACAAACGTACGCTGCAGACTGCCGCTACGCGAGCCATCGTTGAGGACTACAGGGAGAAGAGAAGGGAGGAGAGACGCCTTTTCAGACGCAAGAATAGGGAGCAGGAAAGGCGTGAGCGTGAGGAAATCGAGATGTGTAGGCGCAGGAATGATGCTCAAAAATTTTTCAAGAACGTCAAGCGTCTGACGGAAGGTTTTAAGCCCGGAGCATCAGCCTGCAGGGACGAAAGCGGCAACCTGGTGACAGATGCGCAAGGGGTGCTGAGGTTATGGAGACATCACTTCTCTATGCTATTGCGAGGCGACGACGGCACCAATTCCGCCACTAGAGAAATAAGTGAACCGGCACTAATCGACGACGACGGCGTGGAGATCCCGCCGCCCAGCCATGACGAGGTCAGGGTCACAATACAGCGACTCAAAAACAACAAAGCCGCCGGCCCTGACGGCCTTCCTGCTGAGTTGTTTAAGGCCGGAGGCGATGAGCTGGTCGGGTGCATGCACCGGCTCATTTGCAGAATATGGCTGGAGGAAGCTATGCCCAGCGATTGGAACCTCAGTGCCCTCTGTCCTGTCCTGAAAAAGGGAGACCACACTATCTGCGCCAACTACAGGGGTGTAAGCCTTCTCCCTATCGCATATAAGGTCCTTACGAGCGTACTGTGTGAAGGACTGAAGCCACTCGCATAAGGCACTGATTGGACCTTATCAGTGCGGCTTTAGACCTGGCAAGTCCACCGTCGGCCAGATATTCACACTGCGCCAAATCCTGGAAAAGACCCACGAACATCAAGTCGACACTCACCACCTGTTCGTCGACTACAAAGCAGCTTTCGATTGCCCAATAAGGGATCGCGTATATGCCGCAATGTCTGAGCTCGGTATCCCTGCGAAGCTGATAAGGCTTTGCAGAATGACGTTGAGTAATTCCTGCAGCTCCGTCAAGGTAGGAAGGGACCTCTCCGAGCCTTTTGATACCTTGCGAGGTTTCAGACAAGGTGACCCCTTATCATGCGACCTCTTCAACTTCGTCATGGAGAGCGTTCTGCGGAAGGCCGGCGTACATCGCACTGGCACTATCTTCTACAAGAGTGTCCAGCTCCTTGCGTACCCCGACGACATCGACATCATTGGGCGTACCAAGCGAGATGTCACCGCGGCCTTCAGTGCTATTGAACGGGAGTCTGCGAAAATGGGTCTGGCGGTAAATAAGGGCAAAACGAAGTATATGCTGTCGTCAAGTAGGGACGTGCGGCGGCTTGGGTCCCAGAGAACGGCCGACAGCTATACTTTCGATGTTGTCAAGGAATTTATCTACCTTGGCACCGCCGTTACCACCGACAACGATGTCAGCCTGGAGATCAAGCGCAGAATAACTCTTGCCTAAAGGTGCTATTTCGGTCTCAATAGGCAATTGAGTAGTAGAGACCTCTCTCGCGCGACAAAACTATCACTCTACAAGGCACTCATCCTTCCAGTGCTTCTTTACGGCGCGGAAGCCTGGACCGTGTCGCTAACTGATACAGCTGCCTTGGGAGTTTTCGAGAGGAAAGTACTGCGCAAAATCTGTGGTCCTATTCGAGTTGGCGATGACTACCGCATCCGCACCAACTAGTAGCTGTATGAGCTCTTCAACGACATGGACGTTGCTCAGCGTATCAACATCCAGCGGCTTCGCTGGCTCGGACATGTCGTTAGGATGGACGAGGATGCTCCAGTTAAACGTGTGTTCGATGCGGTAGTCAGCGGCCGTCGGTGGAGAGGACGACCGTGTCTGCGTTGGAAAGACCAAGTGGAAGGGGCCTTGTCTTCGCTCGGTGTGACCAACTGGAGAAGGCGCGCGCAATGAAGAGGCGCTTGGAGAGACGTTTTAAGGCAGGCCGTAACCCGGTAATCGGGTTGGTATGGCCACATAAGAAGAAGAAGCTCACAACTTGTCAAATACATGGCTTTGCTGATGCATCTATAAGAGCATATGGTTGCTGCTTATAGATGCTGCTGAGTATCGCAAGCTCAGTCAGTGGTGGTCCGTCTGCTTACAGCTAAATCCAAAGTGGCTCCACTGAAAACAAAATCAGTGCCGAGGCTCGAATTGTGCGCTGCACACGTGCTCGCCAATTTATTGGAAGGAGTCAAAAACATAATAGATTTCCCAATAGAAAGTATAGTGCTGTGGTCCGATCCAGAAGTAGTGTTACATTGGCTGAAAACGCATCCTTCGCTTTTAAACACTTTTGTAGCAAATCGAGTAGCAGATATCCAAGAAAAAACTGATACGGCCACATGGCGTCATGTGCCAACCAATGAGAACCCGGCAGACTTAGTGTCGCGTGGTTGCTCCATTAATGAGCTAAATGATTCCTTTTGGTTTACTGGCCCGCCATTTCTTACCAAAAACTCAAGCGAGTGGCCTAAAAATAAACACCTTCCTCTACCTGAAGATGAGGAAGCTCTTGAAAAGAAAAAAACCACCACTGTTATTATCGCGGCCGATGCCGTCATCCACCCAATTCTGCAAATTGTCCAAGACTCATCGTCGTACATTAAGTAGTTTCTAACCGTTGCACAAGCAGTGCAGCGAGAGTACTTTGAAAGCGAAATAACGCTGCTGGAAAGCTCAAAAATCCTTTCAAATTCGTTACAAAAGTTAAATCCATTCATGTCAAATGAACAAGCCGACAACCACACGTTTTCCTAAGTAGGTGTCGGTGGCCGCTTGCTTAATGCTCCTCTAACATTTAACGCGAAATTCCCTCTTCTAATGCCAAAGGACTGCAGATTTGTTTTGCTGTTTATACAGCATTTGCATCGCACCAATTGCTGGTCCGCGAGCATTGGTCCGATTGATACGCCAAACAATTTGGCTTATTAATGCCCGTCGAGAATGCAGTGCCGTTGTAAGACAATGCGTACACTGCTTCCGATATAAGCCAAGGCTATTATCCCAAATTATGGGCAATTTACCCGCTGATCGACTGAATAGCAATCGACCATTCGAAGTAGGCGAAGTGGACTTATTTGGCCCAATTAAAGTCTCACTAGGCATTAGAGTCAAACATCCCATAAAGATGTACATAGCAATTTTGATTTGCTTTGCATCTAAAGCTGTCCACTTAGAAATGGTTAAAGATCTTTCAACTGATACATTCATTTTATGTTTAAACAGGTTCGTGGGAAGCCGAGGATTACCGAGGACACTGTACTGCGACAATACTACCAATTTTGTGGGTGCTGCACGCGTCCTCCAAGGTTTGAAGGACCATCAAGACATGCACAAGGGCATCATAATGGACCATGCAGCAGTGCGCGGGTTCGAGGTCCGGTTTATACCACCACAAGCACCCCACTTCGGAGGACTGTGGGAGGCCGCCGTCAAGTCAGCCAAGCACCTGCTACTACGAGCCGTAGGAGGCGCGCTCCTGCGCGAAGACGAGCTCCAAACCATAACCGTAGAATTGGAAGCAGTGCTCAACTCGCGACCAATAGGCGTCGATACGACGGGACCAAACGACGGCGTAACACTCACGCCACTCGCAACACTGCCGCCCGCATTCAAGCCGTCAGACAACGACGTCACCCTGACACACTTGCACAGATGGCAGCTAATCTCCGCGATCTAGTAGCGGTTCTGGAGAGATTGGTCCAGAGACTACCTGCTGTCGCAAACAGCAAACCTAAAGGAAGGCACGGTGGTCATAGTCCAAGAGGACATGCACCGCCACAACAATGGCTCATGGGCTTAGTCATTGATACTGTTGCCAGCTCTGATGGCAAGGTCAGAGTCGCAACAATTAAAACAAATACGGGCATATACAAACGCCCTATTAAACGTCTGGTCCCATTACCAATTATTGATTAATCTGGCGTTAATCAACGTGGCCGATGTTAAGTCAGGTCACCTTGTAAAACTACACCATAACGGGTATATCATAATTATAATATGTTACATAACATAAAATGTTATTAGATTAAGCATTAAAATAAGGCCACTGAAGGCATATATGTAAATAAAGCTAATCACTCTCCGTTTAACTCGTAATCTGCTAAGATCTGTTGATATAATAGACCGATCTAAACAAAACGATATACGCGTATTTTCCTATTGTACATTTATACATAATTAAATTCACTACAAACATTAAACACAATACGAATAAATAAATATGAACAAACTGTGTTGTATTTTAAAAATTAAAAATACGCAAACATAGGGAATGTATTATCCTCAACTAGAATGTCCTCTTTCGTCTATTTTTTCAATATAGTTTTCTATTATAAGTTTTATTATTAGCTAGGGGGATCCGCCCCTGTTCGCTTCGCTCACCAACCCCCACCCCACCATCATCGCAAGCTGTTCAGGGGGCCCACTTGAAATTAAATTACTTCTTTATTCTTCTCATACCTCTTCCTTGATGCTTAATGCATCTGTTCTCGTTTGCGCTCTTTTATTTCCTCTTCAGTCAAATTCAATTTCTTTCTACCCATTTCGCTAAATTCCTTAATTTATTAAAACCATGAGAAGAAAAAATCATGAGAAACAAATATCTTCTGGTAAACACATAATTTCTACATTATCAAAAAGTTGAGAAAAAAAAACTTTTTTATATAATAGAAGGATAGCGGACCCGGCGCGCTGCGCAGTTCGGAAATATGCAAGAAAATTAATATCAGTGCATCATTGGTTAACGATGCCCACACATCTTTCATAACCATTACATTAGAAAGTGTTGGAGCATCGATGACGAAGAATCTACATATATTGGAACAACAAATTAATGATGAAGTATTTTTCAACCACAGTGCTTTATTTTACTCTTTAACAGAACTGATCTAAAATGTATAAATTGATACGTGCACAATGCGTTGTAATACACGACATTTTTGGCTTTCCCGTCTTTTTCAAATAAATAACGCTGATGGTTTTCCAACACGTGAGCAGACAACGTAAAGTTGACCGTGTGAAAAACATGGATACTCTAAATTTATTCCGCAATTTTCTAATGATTGTCTTTGGGCTTGATTGTCATCGCAAAAGCAAGCCGAATGGGAAACTGAAGGCGTTTAAAATCGAATGGTAAATGATTAGGTATCATAGGAATTCGTGGGATCAAAAGATCTTCGCCTTTGTTGTTCATTAGGTTTTTCACCGCTGGTCGGGTTCCATTGCATAGCCGTGGTGGATTGATATTTCGAAGCATAATTATCACTGAACCGACAGACGTCGTCCTGCCCAAACTTTTTGAATACTCTCAAAGTGTATAAACATCGTAAGATTCTCTAGTTAGCATAAAGTTTTTGTATACATTAAATACAACACAGTTGTTATCAAATTATCATCATAATCATATCGGACAATACGCAATCAATACAGGTAAAAATACAGTTGCATTCTTTGACTATCCACTTCATTCTGATTTACTGTAAAACGCAAATGTGCTATACCAATACAACTGTTATCATTATCTATCTCTTGCTGGTCATCCGTGCGATTAGCGCGTGAGGTAGCTCGTCGCACATTCGTATGTTAGGTCGTTTTCTTATCTGATATTAATGTTTTCGTGCACTTATGTTAACCTATAATGGCGACAGCATGTCTTCTTTTTCACATTCAGTCAAGACAAACCACAGATTGAAAAATATTGCATAATGCGCCGTCCACATACGTGTGTAAACAACACAGTAACGGTAAAAATAAAACCGTAACATCGTATTCTTAAGAGAGCTTGCATCTTTAATAAATTCATGGTCCACAGAAACTACATTTCAACCGCTTTGCGACTACGCATCTGTCTGCACTTAATGTCCTATACCCAGTGTTGAACGAATTTCTACTATGCTATATTCACGATATTCACAAAAATGTGTATATCTCACGAACCAATACACATAATCACAACGCAATAACCTTAAAATCTCCGTATTGACAACTTCTAACACACGAAAAATCATATTTGAAATTCTTCAAAGCAGTCATGAGAACACCCGCAACACGTAAAACATTAATATAATATTAGTTAATCTGACAATATACACAATGCCAACCTAAACTTAAAAAAAATGTTATATGGGAAAATCAAATTGTTGTTTTTTAGTATTTTCCTCGCAATTTTGTTAAATTTTCTCATCGCTTAAACCTTCCCTGGACTTCCACGAACATTTCAAGACCAAAATGCCAAATGGGCTTAGCCGTTCTCGAGTGATAGCGAGACTAACGAACGGAATTTCTTTTTTATATATATAGATGTTTCATACTTTTAATTTTTATACCCTGTACCGTATGGTATGGTATGGGTGGGTATATTAAGTTTGTGCAAGCCGAAAATGTATGTAACATATAGAAGTAGTCGTCGGAGACACCCCAAAGTTACCTAAAATATGATCAGGGTGAATAGAGAAGTCCGTCCGTCTGTCCGTTTGAACGCCTAGATCTCAGAGATGGTAAGAGCTAGAGTAACCAAACTTTCACATTAGATCCCATATTATTCCATAGGAGTCAAGTTTATTTTTTTTTGATATCGGGGATAAATTATATAGCTCCCATAGGGGTGTTTGAGACGACCTCGAAAAAACAAAAAGTTTTAGATGGATAATTTGTTTGTTTATGAAGATATCGTAACAAAATTTGGCACTCGAAAGTTTTTTATAGTTCCCAAGCATTGTAACAAATTTTTCTAAATCGGTTGACTATATCATATAGCTCCCATAGGACCGATCGGCCAAAACAACTTTTTTAAATCAAAATTCGCTATATTTTGTTTTTTTAATAAAGATATCGTAACCAGATTTGGCGTTTTTAGAGCACTTAAGCAGTGTGCCAAATTTGAACAAAATCAGTTGACTATATCATATAGCTCCTATAGGGCCGATCTTCCAAAAAATCGATTTTTGAACAAAATTTGTTGTGTTTCGTTTGTTTGTTAAGATATTGGGACCAAATTTAGTATTCGTAAGTTTTTTATAGTTCCTTAGCACTGTACTAAATTTGATCAAAATTGGTTGACTATGCCATATATCTCCCATAGGGACAATCAGCCCAAAAAAACGTTTTTTATACAAAATTCGTTGTGTTTCGTCTGTTTGTAAAGATATTTGAAATAAATTGGCATTCAGATCTTTTTCAAGGTATTAAAGCACTGTGTCAAATTTGATTAAAATCGGTTGACTATATTATATAGCTCACATAGGAAAGATCGGTCAAAAAAAAATTTGGTTAAAAATTCTTCTGTTTTTGTTTTTTTGTGAAGGAACCGGATTTTGTTGCAAGCTAGTGGTACAGGGTATCCCAACTTGGCGACCGACTTTACGTACGCTATTTTTGGTTTCTGATTTTATTGAAAACTAATTAACACACTGGAAATGAAAAGCAAGTGGCGCGACGAATCAAAAGGAGTAAGCAACAGAAAAAAAAATTGTTTATACAAACGGTTTGACAGAAGGAATGCCGGAAAATGCTTGTTTGCATTTAAACAAAATAACAAAATCGTGTTGCTAAGGAAGGGCAGTATCAGTTTCTATCTGTGCATTACTTTTTCCGCCATTGTAATGCAGATTTTCGGCAGATCACATTGGGCACCGCTTTACTTGCTTAATGAGCGGGTACGGTTTTCTATTAGACTCCGCTTACAATTCATCAAACGAAACGCAGCGCTTGTAATCAATTACGTTTTCTTCGGAGGTAATGCAGTATTTTGGCAAATAAGCAATGCTATGAATATAAGCGTATGTTGTATGAATACATCTATTTTTAAAATTAGTGTGTAAACGAGAAATTCTTTCATCAATAAACTCTATGTTGGCTTTTCGGTGTAATTCAACGGTGAAGTGGTGCCAGGGCAAATTAAATATAATTAATATCTTATTTTAAGCAGCTTATAATTTGCTAATGTGGCATTTTCCACAACAGCCCAACTCAGGGGACTTTCTAGATTAAAGGGCTTTAATGGTTTAAGATAATACAATAGGACTAACAAAGTACAAATCAGGGGTACTGGGAGAAATCGAATTCAATAGGAAAATTTTATTGTCGACTTCAGCAGCAGTGGTTGGATCATTTAAATGATTTAATATGGAGTGATTTGAAGAAGGTTTGAGCTTTCAGATTTGCTTTTTGTTCGGGGGTAGAATAACGATTAGTGTCGATTCTTATTGTGGGTGTATCTACTAGTTTCTTTTTGATAACTTTAACAAGTTGCCAAAAGGCGGAAGAACCTTTACCTAAGGACGATAAATAACACTGTCCTACAAAATTGAAAAAAATCAAAGAACTTTTCAAGTGACCTAGTGTACGTTGTAGGTCTTGACGAGTAGATCACGATAGTGTTTTTCAAAATTGTCTAACACCCCAAAATCGCAAGTTATCGCTTAAAAACCGTTTTCGGGTACTGCGATCACTCCCACTATCACAACGTCGCCATTTTTCAACCGATTTTCGATTGCTTTACGGCTTTGGAAAGAAAAAGATTCAAGCTTTAAGATGATATACACTTGTTTATACTTCATACAAAGCACCTACGAGATTTTTTAAAGTTATCTAAGATTTACACTTTTTTTTCTATTTTCACACTTTGAAGTCATTTTTATATAACATTTTGTTAAAACACCTTTAGTTTTTTACATTTATTCTTAAAGAAATGTCAATGCCGAGTAAGAAAAGTCATGGTTTATTAAAATCGGTCGATAAATTTTTAAGTTACAACGCCTTTTGTAAACAAGAAAATTAAATTTCCATCGACAAAAAAAAATGTTTTAGATGGATAATTCGTTTGTTCATGAAGATATCGTAACCAAATTTGGAATAATGCTGAAGAACAATAAAAACTTACAAGTGCCAAATTTGGTCGCAATATTTTAAAAAACAAACGAAATACAACAAATTTTGTTAAAAAATCGATTTGTTGACCGATCGTTCCTATGGGAGCTATATGATATAGTCAACCGATTTTGTTGAAATTTGGCACATTGCTTAAGTGCTCTAAAAAATTTCAAAACGCCAAATTTGAACAAAATCGGAAGACTATATCATATAGCTCCCATAGGAACGATCGGTCAAAAAATCGATTTTTTAACAAAACTTGTTGTATTTCGTTTGTTTTTAAAATATTGCGACCAAATTTGGCACTTGTAAGTTTTTATTGTTCTTCAGCATTATTCCAAATTTGGTTACGATATCTTCATGAACAAACGAATTATCCATCTAAAACATTTTTTTTTTTGTCGATGGAAATTTAATTTTCTTGTTTACAAAAGGCGTTGTAACTTAAAAATTTATCGACCGATTTTAATAAACCATGACTTTTCTGACTCGGCATTGACATTTCTTTAAGATTAAATGTAAAAAACTAAAGGTGTTTTAACAAAATGTTATATAAAAATGACTTCAAAGTGTGAAAATAGAAAAAAAAAGTGTAAATCTTAGATAACTTTTAAAAAATCTCGTAGTTGCTTTGTATGAAGTATAAACAAGTGTATATCATCTTAAAGCTTGAATCTTTTTCTTTCCAAAACCGTAAAGCAATCGAAAATCGGTTGGAAAATGGCGACGTTGTGATAGTGGGAGTGATCGCAGTACCCGAAAAACGGTTTTTAAGCGATAACTTGCGATTTTGGGGGTGTTAGACAATTTTGAAAAACACTATCGTGATCTACTCGTCAAGACCTACAACGTACACTAGGTCGCTTGAAAAGTTCTAACTCACTGTTGGACAGTGTAATTATTCCAAAACTCATTTTTAAATAGAAAAATCATATGAGAGATCAGTTGATTAATCCATTTAAAGAGTACTAAGTCAACCATATTTCTATATCTCTGCCAATCTGCCGACGGTATCGGTTTCTGCGTTTAATAAGATTTTGTATACTATAAGGTAGGGACATAGCGAATGGGTTTCTAGGAAAGCTTTCTTGTTTGGCCATATTAATAACTTCATTAAAGTCCGAATTATATATATATAATTCCCTGTTAGACCCCTTGGAGGAGGGGCATAGGGGATCTCTATTAATAACTGTTCGAACAGAACAGGGACCAACAGTTTATAGCCGAATCCGAACGGCGGTGTCTTTAATTAATAGAGACTTTCATGGCAAATAGCGTCTTTGAGCTAGCGATGCCAGTGCTAGGCAAATGCACCAGTGCTACTGCGGGGAATCGAACCACCGACCTTCGGTTTTAGAGGCGAGTACGCTACCACTTAAGCCACCGACGGCCACAAAATGGCTTGAACGGTAGATGCTCAGATCCTACATTTTTCATGACAGTTGTATTTGAACTGAACAGTTAGTTAGAAACTACTCCAGAGTTGAACCTTGGCAAGAGCCAAGTAGTAAGAACTACTAGCAGGTGCATAGGAGTGGTAGTCATCGGGATATAAATGATTCGCTCATATTGCATGAATCTAAAAGATCATACAAAATATTCCCATATGAGTTGGCTATACAACATCCCCAAAGGCGGTGTCGACAGTTGAAGTCGCCAGTTAACACATAACCATTAACTAAAAACAGAAGAATTATTAAACAAACATTTTTTTGACCGATCGTTCCTATGGGAGCTATTTGATATAGTCAACCGATATTATTCAAATTTGGCACATGGCTTACTCTAAAAAACTGCCAAAACTGGTTACGATATCCTTATTAAAAAGCAAAATATAGCGAATTTTGCTTTTAAAAAGTTATTTTAGCCGATCGGTCCTAAGGGAGCTTTATGATAAAGTCAACCGATTTCGATCAAATTTGATACAGTGCTTGGTAACTATAAAAAACTTTCAGGTGCTTAATTTGGTTACGATATCTTCATAAGCAAACTAAAAAAATTATCCATCTAAAAATTTTTTTCGAAGTCTATGGAAGCTATATAATTTAACCCCGATATCAAAAAAATAAAAGAAACTTGTCTCCTATGCAGTGGCGTAGATAGCTTTTTGATATGGGGGATATGACTCAGAATAATATCCTGTTTTTTTGTAAGTTATATTTTACACTGCGATAATAATCCTCGTTGCACAGTCGTGTACAGAAATTGGTCACATTTTGCACATTGATAAGTTGCATTATAAAAAATTCTCTTATTATCGAAGAAGAAATTCAAGCTTTCGAGATTTTTTTGCTAATTCATCAATGACTTCGTCTGCTGTGATTCCAATGTCACGATGCATTAACAGAGCTGCCAAACCATTCAAGCGGTCCTATAATAGATAAATCAGACAATAATTCGAGTTATTATTGATGCATATTCGATAGTATCCAAACATTTAGATGGAACATGATGAACTCACTTCTTTTATCGTGTTCCTTTGAATTGTTTTTATCCGTTTCAAACTTGAGAATGTACGTTCCGCAGTAGACGTAGATACTGGCAATGTAGCTAATATTCTTAGCAACATATTTGGGAAATTCTCTTCTGGACAATCATCCAGCGCTTTCAACGAATTGTTAGGCTTGATGTCGCCTTTACGGATCAAATACTTCTTCCACATTTTTAACTCGATGAGAACAGCAGTTGGCCCAGAATCAAGAAATTTTTGATAAAACTCGACAGTTTCTATAAATTTCTCAGCTGCTTTGTCGATTTCAGATAAACCATGCTTGAAGAGCGCCGAAAACCCTTCTAATATTTTTTCGTGATCGATAAATCTCTCGCCAAGATCCATGATGTAGAAGTCCAAAAATGGATTGAACACCGTGACACGGAAGTAATCCTCTGCACTCTGAACTTGAGGATTCGCTCGATTTTTTTGTCTGCTCACTTTTCGTTTGTGTTTGATTTCAATGTCCAATGTTTGAGCAATTTTCTTTGCAGCTTCGAAAATTCCAGGAAACGTATCTGCTTCTGCTCGAATCCTTTTCAGTTCATCGCGTAAATCCTTGGCGAGATCCATAGCTTGGACCAAGTCTAAATCAACCTTTTGAAATTCTCGACTCAGAGGCAAAGAAAGTTGGTAAATCACGTTGATAACCTGTAGACTGATCAAAAATTCGAAATCCATTGCATTTTCTAAATTTTTCGCGTCAGTTTCCGAGGTTCTCATTTCGTCAAGAGTTTCGTAGACAAACGGAAATAATTCATGAAAATCGTCTACGGCTTCATATTTTGACACCCATCGAGTCAGATTCAATCTCTTCACAGTTTTCACACTTGGAGTTTCATCAGATTGTTCAATAGTGTTCTCTAGAACAGCTCTTCTTTTAGGTGTATGGAAGAAATTGTAAACAATTTCTATGGTGCTCAAGCAGTCTCTGATGGCAGGTACCTTGCTGGTGATAGATATAGCAAGATTCAAAGAATGTGCGGCACAGTGAACGTATAAAGCATGTGGCGCATAATTGTCACGTATAATTGCTTGAACGCCATTATATTGACCAGACATATTCCTCGCCCCGTCGAATCCGTGGCCGATCTGTATACAGCTGATGCAGCGCCGCAGCACGCAGTAAACTGAGAGGCACTGTGACTGACTGAGGTATCACTTGGGAGTCACATGATTGGTCGGTCCGTTAGAAGCGCGGGCATTCGAAACTTTAATGTGCTGTACTGCACAGTCATCGCGTAAAAATGTGTGTTTCTTTTTCAATTTTGAGAGTTTTACCATTAATTGCAGTATGGCACATTGAGACAAAATAAATATTGGCGCTTCAAAAATGTTATGCTTACATTAAAACACATGCCTGGAAAAAATTCGATTTTATCATCTCATAATTCTCAGACCCAAGGGGATTGATCCCCCTGACCCCCCCCCCCCCCCCCTATCTACGCCACTGCTCCTATGGAATAATAGACGGTGCTCGAGAGGGCAGTACCCAGTACCTTTTTTCAAGAAAAAATATATTCCTTTTAAGAACTATCCAATCGGAAACATTTTTTTTGGATTTAAGTTTCTTAAATTTTTGGGGATTTTGATAATTTTATGGATAGCGGGTGGTATCGCATCGATAATTTTATTAGGGCCAATCTTGCGAATATTTGTGATTCTAGGTTTTGCCATAATTAGGTAGAATCAAATGTTGAGGCAGTTTATTTGCAAGTTACCTATAGATTTGTTGTATTTGCATATTTTCGACACAAAGATGCAAGTAATCACGACGCATAGATCTTTTAAGTTTAAAATAAAAATATTAATCGGCTTACCTAAAATTCTACTAGGAGGGAACGGTGATTTCACCGTTATGCCCATATGATTTAACATTCTTCATCTCCTTATGTAAACAGGTAGTAAAGATTTGTATCTCTAGTTCTTAAAGTCGAGGTCTAGGATGGACTGTTTATCCAGACGGACATAGCTCAATCGCAATACGAGGTGATATTAAGCATTTTGGTATAAAAGACTTAGGCTATGCCACGCCTCCTTCTGTCCGTTACATACATAGAACAAATGTAGTATACCTGTACCGAATAGGTGCAGGATATAAAAATGGGGAGTCTGCCACTCACCAGAGCAGTTTGGAATTAAGTCTCAAATAAAAAGCAAGATGGGTGCTGCGTCTGACCGAGTCGGCTTTCATTATTTTTGCTTCGCATGCATCGATTACATGTTTGGTTTTATATTAGCAGTTAGTATTTTTTGCCCTTAAGCAGCAGTTAATATTCATAATATTGAAATAGGTACAATTTTACAACCTTAATATAATAATTGAATTTTTGACTTTGAACTGTACTAATAACAGGTCAACATGGTTCAGTTGTTGGAAAGCTAGTCATTCCGAAGTAATTTGGCTGAATCGAATCCGGCATCGAACGGCCCATCACGTCAGGATTTTGAGATATTTGAGGTGTACTCCAAAAGGCGTTTTTTCCTACTTTGAGGTTATGTACATGTGCAAAAAATTTTTGTGGTCTTTTCTCCAGTTACATAATTTAGTAGAACTTTACCCTTAATTTGAGGGTTCAAGAGACCATCGATTTTTTCGCAGTTGGCTTTTCGAAGTTACGAGATATATCCCAAAATAACACAGGTCTACAAATATAGGGGTCATGTGAGCTGTTGGAAAGCTAAGGGTTATATCCGAAGTAATTTGGTGTCCGAATCCGGCGTCAGAACTGGCCCATCACGTCAGGATTTTGAGATATTTGAGGTTATGTACCCAAAAAATAACATAACCTCAAATATCTCAAAATCCTGACGTGATGGGACAGTTCTGACGCCGGATTCGGATTCTACGCACCAAATTACTTCGGAAATGACTCTGAGCTTTCCAACAACTGAACCATGTTGACCTGTGTTATCTCAAAGGCTTATTGCAAATGCTAATGACGTCGAAGGGATATATCTCGTAACTTGAAAAGCCATAACTTGCGAAAAAAATCGTAATTAACTCTTCGAACCCTTAAATTAAAGGGTAAGAGTTGTTCTAAATGATGTAATTGGAGAGAAAGACCAAAAATTTTTGCGCCCTGTACATAACCTCAAAAGTAGGAAAAAACGCCGTTTGTTGGGTACATAACCTCAAATTTCTCAAAATCCTGACGTGATGGGCCAGTTCTGATGCCGGATTCGGATTCTACGCACCAAATTACTTCGGAAATGACTCTTAGCTTTCCAACAACTCACATGACCCTGTATTTGTAGACCTGTGTAATTATTTTAGCCCCCGGCCATGAGCCTTTGTGGTATATTGATGTAAACAGATGGCGTACGTTAAATTTGGGCGTGGACGAAATTGGGAAAGTACCATCAAAAAGCAATTAAATCCGATATATTGCTTAAGAACTACAAATGATATGTGATGGACACATTGGGTTACTACATTTTTATAAACAAACAAAAAAGGTTGAATTTTTCTCAAAACACGACTATGTTATATGATATAATCCATCGATTTTGATCAAATTTGGTATAGAGTTGAGAAATTCTAGAGGACTTTCCAATGCTAAATTTAGTTATGACATCATTTTAAACAAACGAGTTATACCTTAAAACCCCTTTTTTGATCGATTGGTCCTACGAGAAAATAAGGTCAACCGATAATGATAAAATTTGGTACATTGTCTTTATACCCTATATGAAGTTTGTGCAACCAAACCACCAAAAGACATTTGATTGTAAAATAAGGAGCTTGGGAGCTTATATAAATTAAACTTGTCTTCCTTGACATAATAACGCATCTTATCTGAAAATTTGGTAGCTTAACTGCGTTCATACGAACAGACGGATATGATCATTCTTTAGATAACTTTGAGGGGTCTCCGACGACTCCTTCTGTATGTTATTTTTCGGCTTGCACAAACATAATATACCCTTTGTACTATACGGTACAGGGTATAAAAAAGGTATGGGATTGATCACAGATACGAAAATTTTGTACACCACGTGTTAAATGTGAGTGATAAGGTATTGTAATTACAACGAAGATCGAAACATTTATAAGAGAATGTGCTATTTTTGCAGTTCATGTTCATGTTACTGTATTTTCATTTCGCTTCAGATGTGTTAATGTTTTGCTTTCATATGTATTGCTTTTCTATAAGCAGCGTGTGGGCACCCTGGGCTAGATGATGTATTAGTAACTGCATAAGTATTACTTACCACCATCTGGTAAATTGCATCGACAATATTGTACATTTCCTCACGAGTAATATAGCCATCGTTGTCCACGTCGTATAGACGAAAAGCCCCTGCAAGCAGCAGAATTTCGTAATAAAAGTGTATTGTAAAGATATAATTTTATGATGGCATTAATTAATTGCAAAGGCGTGGCTCACTAATTGGCATTTTAAGTGTAGGTCATTCCAACGATTATTGTGTCAGATACACGCAACGCCAGAGCCATTTAATTGCATCATTTATTGTATGCGGGAGGGAAAAGGACAATTCACTTACATTGCAATTTCTCGTCCAGGTTGCCCTTCGATGTGACGGATAAGGCGCGTATAAACTCCTCAAATTCTATTGAGCCATCCTGTATAGACATAAACATAGGTAACGGCAACAGCATTTAGGATGAGCAAGGAGAGTAAGAGGTTAACATTTTGGAAAGAAATATAGGTAGGAACAACGGATTGACGTTCCAATTAAAACCCTACGGTTTACTTGAAAATTTACATGAGTAAAAATATTTTTAGTAAAGTAATCTATCACAGAACATTTAAAAAAAAAAATGTTTATAAAAATGTTAAAATAATAAAATTAACTCGTGCATTTTATTAATTAAATAAAGATTAAGCCAGTTTAATAAAAAAGCCTTTGGCTCTTCCAATTTAGGTTAGTATGAACTATTAAGAAGCTTAATAATTTAGCGTAATTTATATTTATACTTGAATATTGCACTAATGTATATGTTATAATACATATTGAAAATAATACACTAACTAGAAAAAAATCTATCATTGCAGTATCATAGTAAAAATAGCTAATACATTTGAATATCTCGCTTACAATAGAATCATATGAAAAAAATTAAGAAATTAACGATAGCGTTTCCATTGCTGTTTATTCTTTGTAAATCAAATATAACAATCGTGAAACATCGGCTTATCAAATGGATGACTGATTTGTAGTTTCAAATTCATTGCTAGATCCAATCGTATTTGATCTCATTGTTTTTTGAATGTATTATATGCAAGTATATATTTTATTTGCCACTCATTAAGTGCTTGCTTAAAAGAAACTTTTAATCAATTTTGTGAGCATGTAGTACAGTAATAATAGGTTTCGGTGTCGAAAAAATTGCACACAGGTTTGTTTTTTGCTTTATGTTTTCAGGACCTCAAAAAAGTCTAAGAGTAAAGTCAAAAAGGGTGACCCATTTATTTCAAATCCTATAATAGTACAAAAAACTTTCAAATTTTCACGCATAGAAATATAAAAAGTTGAGATTCTCTATTTTGCTTGGGTAGACACACCGCTAAAAGGTTTTTTCTATGCGTGTGCCATACTTTGAAGCGCTTAAATCTGTAAATGACAGATAATTAAAAGATTTAAAACATAATTTTGTGTTTCTTTTTAAGATCTTCAATTTTTTTTGCCTTGAAACTTTTTTGTTCGACTTATAAAATTCGAGATTTTTGGGAAATCCTTAAAATATTAAGCAAGAGAAATTCCAGTGTGAATTTTTCCAAGTGAAGCTCTTTATTCGTCCATTATTACTGTATTAATGTACCATTTCATAAGCGTCAAATTTTATTGGAATACTCAGTGCATTGTAAGCTTCTTTCGAATTTTTTATGTATTCACAATTTAAAGCGATAATCTTAAGTACTGAAGGAGTCGATAGCAGGTAAAATAGTTATGTTAAGATATTGATGGGCGTTTCTTGATATTTATTTGTACTCACATTATTCTCATCGAAGACACGGAACACAAGCGACGCAAATTTGCTTGGATCGCCTTGTGGAAAGAATTGTTTGTAGATTTTGATAAAACCCTGCGTAAGGCGAATAAAAAAATTTAAAACTATTAGACATATTCCAAGGTAGGTGTTGTGGGTGCGCGCATTGTGTTTAGGTGTGTGTGAAGATGTTATGAAAATTTGAAAATAAATTTGTGTGATTTAGCTCAATAAATAAATGAAAATTCGATTTTTTATGATTTAATTGCATCAAAAAGAGTGACCACTATTTGTGTTGTCATTAATATCAAATCTGCAACTAAATCGAATGACATTGTGTATAATTTCCTTTTCTAGATCGCGGTAAATTTAAACAAGTGAATTGCGTGTTTGATTTCCAGAACTCTGTATCGATGTTTGATTCCCATGCTGGGCCGTAAATGAAACTTTTTTCCCCAAATTTTTAGATTTTTATTTTCGGAGCATTCAGAAAGATAATGTGACTGGTATGATACTTCTTAACTAAGTTTTTCATTTTATATTATTATCAAATTCATGTATAAAAAAATTTGGCACAGTCGAGGCGATGCCCGGCGATGGAATACCCTGTACCTTCTTCATTAGAGCCACATGAATCAGCTTACCGAAAATTGTTATTCGAGATTACTTGTAACCATAATTAGGTAGAGTCAAATATTGACGCAGTTTGTATATTTTTGACTATAGCTTTTGCTGTATTTGTCCGATTTCATTCAATTTTGACTCACAGATGCGTGAAACTCTAAGGCATCACTCTGTTAAATTTTAAATGAAAATATTAAATGGTGTTGCCAAAAAATCTACTGGGAGGAAACGGGTAAAGATATTGACATGATTCAACAAACCTCATCTTCCCAGGAAATATGCGTATCATCTGGTAATTTTCGGTGTTTCTAGATCTACTAGTCTCCGAGATCTAGGCGATCATTCGGACGGACGGACGGACGGACATGGCTCAATCGCTACCCGAGGTTATGATAAGCATTTTGGTATAAGGGACTTGGGGTCTGCCGTGCCTCCTTCTGTCCATTACATACATTGCACAAATCTAAAAAACTCATATTTTTGTTTTAACACAAATATGTTTGTTACTAATCAAAGTATTTACCTAGTCTAAGAAGATTATTTGCGCAAATTTGCCCGTTTGGCTAGTAAAAGCCTTGAAACCCAACTACGAAATAGGCTGGCACAGGTATAAGAAGAAGAACGCGCACTAGATTCAGGCATTAAATTTTGTTGTTTGCTTATAATTACCTGTTTTATTTATACAATAAAATAACGCCTATGATATTTGAAAAACAAATTATTAATCCTTTTTTGTATTTCCAGGTAGTTGTAAAATATATAATATAATTTAATTTGTACCTGTTATTTGTTCCTGGATAAAGCCTCAAAATTCGTATATATTTGCCTGAATACTTCAGAAACATCATAGTTTTGCTTTGACTTTATAAGAACACCCATTGCAGTAAAAAGTATTCTCAAAATACTGACCCGCGATCATTCAAATACGCCAACGAATCTTCGCAAATAATCAGGTCTTTAATAACTGATATTAGGAAGCGGATTGAAGATATAAGGCCTGCATTAATTCACATCAAAGAAGGAAGAGCCATTGCTCTGAAATATGAATTTTTTCTAACAATGGTAGACGGCAAGGTTCTCAACGAACTGACAAACACAAAATCGACTTTGGCATGTACTTTCTGTAAAAAAACACAAAAGGACTTTCAAAATTTGGATAATTCTTTAATTGAGGAGGGAAACCCGGAATTTGGTATTTCACCATTACATGCCAGAATTAGATGCATGTAGTGTGTTTTGAAATTTGCACAAATTCTTTCACAAGCTCCCACACCAGACAAAGAAAAACAAAGTATCAGCAAAAAAAAAAAATACTAGACGATTTCCTTAAAATACTTGGACTGAGAGTTGACTGCTCCAAATATGGTTATGGTAACTAACAAAATAAAA
The DNA here is from genome assembly GCA_037043745.1 of Chymomyza amoena. Classification (NCBI taxonomy): domain Eukaryota; kingdom Metazoa; phylum Arthropoda; class Insecta; order Diptera; family Drosophilidae; genus Chymomyza; species Chymomyza amoena. The sequence continues at coordinate 26,774 of JBAMAX010002620.1, forward strand.
AAAAAACAAAACTACATAAGAAATAACTCGAGTAGATGAAGATATTATCAAAAGATTGGGTGTCATTTTAAATATTATGAACTGCAAGGAAAAAATTAACGGCAGCAAATTTGATGGAAAAATGTCCGGAAAAGAAACTAACTCCCACGCTTCACAAAATTTCAGCACATGGCCAATCTTTAAAAGAATATCATTGCCTACCCCATGGGGAGATGTCAGAAGAAGCCCAAGAATCAAGAAACAGGGATTATAAAAAATTCAGAGGCATAAATATCACGATCAAGGGAAAACCAGGATCTTTTTAATATGTTGGCAGCCTCTTCAGATCGACTGGCATACCTTAGACATGTGAGATCCAACACAGAATTGACAAGTAGTTATTCAAAAAAAAAGTCTTTTAGATATCCCCCTCAAATGTAAATAAGGATGATTATGTTACAAAAAACTACTGATATAACAAATTTTATAATATATATTATATAATATAATATATTATGAACAAAAAATATTTCATCAACATTTTCTTCATAAATATGGCTAATATAGCACAGGCAACAGATAGGCGACCGCCTTAATTGGTCCAAACTTTTTATTTATGACAGCAAATTAATATTTACTCACATATTATTTTCTATGGTGAAACACGAAATCAATTTTTTTTATATTGAGAGAATGGTAATAAAAATAAAATTTGTATATTTGACAGTAATATACATATTATTATTTGTCTTGGGTAGTTATTACTTTAAAATTATGTTAAGTTATGATGATTATATTGAAAACTATATTGTATATCATTGAAGGCTTCTTTTAATTTATTTAGTAGTCACGGTCAAGATGATATACATACATAAAACATTTTAGATAGCTGGCATTACAAAAATCTGACTGAAAATGACAAGACAAAACTACAAACTTTTGAAAGGAAAATTCTCAGAAAACTATTTGGCACAGTCAGAATAATGAACTGGAATAACTAATAAAGGGCGAAACGTAGTACGATACATCAAAGCACAACGCATAAGATGCGGTGACAACACCGTTGCAAGTATGGAGCTGGCATCCGGCAACCTTAGAGTAAGCTCCTGCTACATGGCTTATGCGCAGAGCGATCCCCCACCACAACTGGCACGAAGTCTCATAAAAGATAAACATAAACATTGACCTGATCATGAGCTGCGATACAAACTCACATCATACTCAGTGGGGAAGCACTGACATATATGTCAGAGTTACTTTTCGACTGCATCTTGTCTACTAACATGCTGATATGCAATAGAGGTAATGACCCCACCTTTATAATAAAGAATAGGAAAGAAGTCCTAGATATTACTTTGGCATCTAACTCTCTATACCATAGGGTTCACAGCTGGAAGGTCTTTAAAGACCATTCCTTTTCGGACCATCGGTATATCGAGACGAGGATATCCTAAAAACCACCCTCTATAGGCAGCTTCAGGAACCCCCGGTCTGCGAACTGGGGGCTCTTTTCAGAGATTATGTGTAGAATTCTCCCTCCGAATCCGCCAAGCGAACCCAATTCGGTGGAATTCAATAATACTCAAATTGATATTTTAACAAAACCATGCAACCACGCTTTCAATAAATCTTGTAGATTAGGAATATCAAGGGGGAAAGCCAAACCTCCCTTGTGGTCATCAAAAATTGGGCAACTATTACTAAGACAAAGGATGATGTTAACTCATGGAATGATTATAAACTCAGCCTTTCAGAATAAAAGAATGCGTTTCGTAAGGCTAAACGGTCTTCTTGGAAGCTCTTCTACTCCGGAATCGAAAGAACCACTGATGCCGCTAGGCTCAGAAAGGTGCCGTCTAAATACCCATCCAAAAATTTGACTACTTCTAGCGAGGAATCGATTAAACTACCTACAAATACTCACTTTTCAATCTGCCTAATATGGCTTGTATCTTCTCAAACCTGGTTACTGATGACAATGTTGAACGGGCCATATATAGTTTCAAACCTATACAATATTATCCCAGCACATTTACAACACGGGGAAAATACTGTCGTACGATGGCTGATGGATATTTTCACCAGAACATTAGCCACAGGAATCATCCCGAAAGCTTGGCTTGTATCTAAAGTAGCTTACATTCCCAGGGTAGGAAAAGCTACTCACTCATTTCCAAATGATTTTCGAGCAATAAGTCTTTCATCGTTTCTTCATAAAACGATTGAAAGACTAATTGGCCTCCAACTGAGGAACACTATTCCGCAATCTAAAATGTCCGACTCACTGCATGCATACAAAAAAGGCAGCTCTACTGAGACGGCTCTACATTCGGTGATATCGGGAATTGAGAAGTCACTTTAACATAAAGAATTTTCACTGCCATTGTCAGACCTATACTGACTGGTGGCCTACCTTAGATAAGGGGATCAACATTAAAAAGTTAAGTAGGGTTCAGCGAACCGCCGAACTTACCATTAGTGGTGCTCTACGCTCCACTCCAAACGAAGCACTAGATGCTATTCTAAGCCCCCTACCGCTGAACAAAGAGGAAACAACAAGCCATTCTATCAGCTTTTCGCATGAGAGAGGCGAAAAAATGGAATGACCAAGACTTTGGTCATGCAAAGATTCTTAAGGGGAACCCACTTATCCCCGAAAGCATAGACTACTGCATACCGCAGGAACATTTTATAACCAAATTCAGAGCCTATATTCCAACCAGGGAGGAGTAGAATACAGGTATACCAGGCCCAGCGGGGTTGATAAAGGTATACACGGACGGTTCGAAGCTAGACGACCGCGTAGGCGGAAGCGTCTACATTGAGGATTTCAATATTACAGCTGCTTTGTTTTTCAGGCAGAGGTCACTTCAACCCGGGAGGCTTTAATAACAATAAGGAATCTACAAGTTAGAAATAAGAACTTACGTATCTACTCGGTCAGCCAAGCGGCTATTAAGTCTCTAGTTTCGATGACTTCATGCATGAAGTCAGTGCATAACTGCCACTTGTTTGTAGATGAGATGGCTGAGCAGTTTTCAATTCACCTCATATGGGTCCTAGGATATAGCGACTTCGAGGGTGACTGTATTGCGGATGAACTGGCTAGACAAGAAAATACCAGCATCCTCCTTCAAGACAAGAATGGCCTGGGTATACCCATGGCCAGCTGTAAATTGAGAATACGAAACTTTTTCGCTCTCTGTGCAAATAAAACGTGGAATCGGACATCGAACACGTGTAGAATCTCGTGGCAAACTTGACCGATATACTGTAGCAAAATAAACAAAAAACTTTGCTGTACACTGGCTGGTGGGAAACCACGCATCCAGGTTGAATGCTCCCCACCATGACTTCTGTAGAAGCTGTGGCGATGAGGAGGAGCTGGAGACGGTGGAACTCTTTTTCTGTCATTGCCCTGGGGTGGGCAGTAAAAGATTTAGGTTCCTAAAGTCACACTTTCTATAAAATTTTTCTCAGCTCTCTGAACAGAGTCCAAAATGCCTTTTAAGGTGCAGGCACCTGGATGGCTTCCCTACCTATAGGGGTCTACTCAAGTGGGGAAGAGTGGTGAAATAGCTCAATGTAGCGGTATCGCAAAAGGTACTTCTGTCCGTCCGTCGTCTGTCCGTTTGAGCGCCTAGATCTCAAAGATTGTAAGTGCTAGAGTAACCAGACTTTCACATTAGATACCATATTATTCAATAGGAGACAAATTTATTTTATTTATTTGATATCGGGGTTAAATTATATAGCTCCCATAGGAGTGTTTCAGACGACGTCAAAAAAAATAAAAGTGTTAGATGAACAATTCGTTTGTTTTTTAAGATATCTTAAAAATTCGAAATTTGGCATTCGAAAGTTTTTTAGAGTACCCAAGTATTGCACCAAATTTAAACAAAATCGGTTGACTATATCATATAGCTCCCATAGGGTCGATTTTCCAAAAAATCGATTTTTGAACAAAATTTGTGGGTTCGTTTGTTTGTGAAGATATTGGGTCTAAATTTGGTATTCGAAAGTTTTTTATAGTTTCTAAGAACTGTACCAAATTAATTTCAAATCGGTTGACTATATCATATAGCTCCCATAGGAACGATCGATCAAAAAAAAAATTGTTTGCTTAAAAATTCTTCTGTTTTTGGCTTTTTATGAAGGAACCGGATTTTATTGCAAGCTAGTGGTACAGGGTATCCCAAAGTCGTCCGCGCCCGACTTTACGTACGGCATTTTTTTGCGTTTGGTGAAGTTCACATATCATACATGAAAACATGACCAATTGGTGGTGCCCGCACAAAAAAATTTCCCTTGAAACAAAAATATCTAAGTCGTGCTTAATTTCAATAAATACGTGTGCAGCCAGCGTAGCTTATAGAGATCTTCACGACTCTGCCATTTGGCCAGCCAGTGAAGCCAGTAATGAGAGCCAAAATAAGGTAGATTTTAAAAAAAGTTTCTAAAAATTAAATTAAAAATTTAAAAAACCCCCGACACAAGAACTTAAGTAATTTTCATTTTAAAAGTAAAAAATAATGAAAGAAACTTAATGTTAAAGAACCTAAGAATCTATTAATAATTTAAAAAAAAATACGTCTCGTTAAACGGCTGAACCGATTTTCATCAAACATGTCTAACAACACTCGCACATAAGTCACCTTTAATACAAAAAAAAACTAAATTGAAATCACTGCATGCGTTCGGGAGTTACGATGCCATAGACAGACAGACAGACAGACAGACAGACAGACAGACAAACAGATAGACACGTCAAACTTATAACACCCCTCTTTTTGCGTCGTGGGGTCTTGACAAAATTTTTCCAATTTCGGAATACGAATTTCCATCTTTTACGTGTACATTCAATAATATTTTGCGTTGCAAAGCATATACAAAAAAGTCCCGTTACAAAAACCAAAGCAAACCAGCTGAAACAACGTAAATTCGGTATACCGTCTAAGTGTACTATGACTTTCGTGGCGCTGAATTACTGTCATTTTTTAGTTTTTTTTAGAATTTTATTGTTAATTGTTATTGAATTGTTGTTTTTTTTTTTGTTTATTGTTTAAAAAATATATTTAAGAAAACCTCATCATTAGTTTTTGGAAAATTTAAACAATTTGGGAGGAATTCGCATTTAAGTGGAAAATCGCCTGCTGTACTATGACTTTTGTGGCACACTGTTTCTGTGAAATTTAAAGCAAAATTAAAATAACTGAAATGTACAAATTTTGATATTCTTATCATGTTCTAGTTATTTTCGTAGTAAAATGTCATAGATCTAGCTATAAATAAGCTAAAATGGCAAAACTGGTGGTAACTGAGGAAACCACACCGGCTGTTTCATGTATAAGAAATTAAAGAGCAGGTTAAATCAAACATTCATTCATTGTGTGGCCACGACCTCAACAGATCTCGCCAGGCGCCTCTGCTTTGAGCGCACCTTCTCCAATTACAAATTACAAGGGAGGATACGTTTTCCTCCACTTGATCTTTCCATCGTCCATTTTCATGGTCGTCTTTTTCGTCTTCCTTCGTAGGCTTTCGCTTCGAATAGCTTCTTCGCTGGATTATCGATACGTACGACATGTGGTTCATCGTGATTCATCCGTATGCGATAGTCGTCCTCAAAACGAACGGGACCGTAGATTTTACGAAGAATTTTTCTCTCAAACGCCCCAAGAGCAGATGCATCTGTCCGTGACACAACCCATGCTTCTGCGCCGTATAAGAGCACGGCGAAGGAGCAGAGAGAAGGTCTCTGCTTCACATCTGCTTACTAGGACCATAGTAACACCTGTTGGCAAGTGTGATTCTTCGTTTTATCTCCAGGCTGATGTCATTTTCGGTGTTAACGGCGGTGCCAAGGTACGTGAATTCCTTGACCACTTCAAAAGTATAGCGGTCCGCTACAACATGGGAGCCCAGACGCCGTGCGACCCTGTTCGTAGACAGCATATACTTCGTCTTGCCCTCGCTTACCGCTAGACCCACTTTTGCTGACTCCTTTTCGATTGCGGAAAATGCAGCAGTAACATCTCGCTTACAACGCCCGATGATATCGATATCATCAAAGTATGCAAGAAGCTGGGCATTCTTGTAAAAAATAGTGCAATTGCAATGTACACCGGCTTTCCGCGGTACCCCTTCCATCACACAATTGAAGAGGTCGCATGATAGAGGGTCGCCTTGTCTGAAACCTCGAGCAGCATTGAAACTTTCGGAGAGGTCCGTTCTTACCTTGACAGAGCTGATGGAGCCGCTCAATGTCATTCTGCAAAGACAAATCAGCTTTGCAGGAATACCGAACTCAGACATGGTGGTGTATAGGCGATCCCTTATCGGGCTATCGAATGCAGCTTTGTAATCGATGAAGGGATTATAGGTATCGATCTGTTTTCGGTGGGTCTGATTTGGCGTAGAGTGAAGATCTGGGTATGGTGGACGTACCAGGTCTGAAGTCGCACTGATAGAGTCCTACCAATAAACCGTAAGCATTAATTTCAGCTAATCTGATTTCGTGATTCGCCTCCGCATACACAATTAAGAGAGTCTCTTTTTTTAGAGAATTGAAATCTGGCCTGCAACAGCAGTGCCACACACAGTACCATAAGCGTTAAACATGATGAAAGTTTAGCAGACAGCAATGCAGCACAAAGCAACATGGAATCGATGATACTATCCATGCGAGGCTATGGCGACGGAGTGGGGCGGTATATCCTAAAGCCCGGCCTGGAAGGCTGCTGGCAGCCCCAGCATCGAGTGGAGTGGCCTCATCAGTCGCTCATATTAAATAAACACGATTAACGAGACTACAACAAATTCAAGTGAACAAACTCCCCCAACGATAAACAACATTTTATGATAGGAACATGGAATATAAGAACTCTCATCGAAACTTCTTGCAGCGAAATGGCAGCCCACAAAATTGACATTTTCGGACTAAGTGAGATGCGATAGCTAAACACTGGCTAACTCGCTTTGGCCACTGGGCACGTTTCACCCAAATCAAAAAAATTAGAGGCATCGGGATGGTCCTGTAAAGACGCGCGTCAAAATCACTTGTGCACTACACGACGATTTCCGACAGAATAATCTTGGCCAGATTCAACTCGAAGCTTCACAATTTTTCGATCATCCAATGCTATGCCCCACTGAACCAGATGATGACACTACAAAAACAGCTTTTACGAACAACTCGAAGCTTAACTATGCAAACTACGTTCTGGCGAAAGTGGCGTAAGTAATGTTGGGCGCGGACGAATTTGGTTTTTTTTTTTACATATCTACTTTATTTATTGAATCTTCTCGAATAGAGACTAACAATAAGTGTTCAAATCTTATTATAATAACTTAACTAACAGTCTGGTGTGACTGTATTTGGTTTGCAGGGCCCTGAGGATTTATTGCTGGGTTGGAAGATCATTTCGCCTGAGTCGGGTTCGGCTACTAACTCTGGTTAAGCTTCTTCCTAGATAGTTTGGGTGCGTCGAGAGTTTAATGTTGTAGTTCGCTTTTTGCTGCGCTATTTCATTTTTAACGGATAGAATATTAAGATCTTTGTGGATGTGCTCGTTTCGAATATACCATGGTGCCCCAGTGATAGTTCTCAAGATCTTGGATTGAACTCGCTGTATAATATCTATGTTGCTGCTGCTTGCGTTTCCCCATAGCTGGGAGCCATAGGTCCAGATTGGCTTTATAGTTGAGTTGTAGAGTAAGACCTTATAGTCCAGACAAAGGGGAGATCGAATACATAATAGCCAATGGAGATTGCTAGCTTTTAGTTTTAAATGAACTTTCTTGGCCTCAATATGCTTTCGCCAAGTAAGTCGCCTATCGAGGTGGACGCCAAGATAAGTTACTTCATCAGCTTGTGGAATTTGCGTGTTGTTCAGTACCAAAGGCGGGCAAGTTCGTCTGTTTAGAGTAAACGTTACTTGTTTGCATTTTTGTTCATTTATTCCGATACGCCAATCTGATAGCCATTTCTCTATGGCCTCCAGATTAACAGAAAGATTTGAGGTTGCTTGCAATGGGCATTTGGAGCGACTAAGAATCGCAGTATCATCGGCAAATGTGGAGGTTGTCAATCGCTGGCTTGTTGGGATGTCTGCAGTGTATAAGGCATATAATGTTGGTCCGAGCACGCTGCCTTGTGGCACTCCCGCTTTTATGGCATAATCGTCCGACGTGGTAGCGTTGCATTTCACTGAAACTACTCTGTTGTATAGGTATGACTCAAGAATCTTGTGGGTATTCCCAGGGAGCAATAGTTTGATTTTGTACATGAGGCCGTCAAGCCAAACTCGGTCAAATGCTTGGGCAACATCGAGGAATATTGCCGTGCAATATTCCCGACGTTCAAACGCAGTACGGATCTCTGACGTTATGCGGTTTACCTGCTCGATAGTTCCGTGGCTTTCTCGAAAAAAAAATTGATGAGATGGAATTATGTTGTGAGCCCTCAAATGAGGTGCGATGCGCATCAAAAGCAGCTTTTCAAATAATTTTGACATGCACGATAGCAAACTTATTGGCCTGTACAACGATGGCTGCGACTTGTCTTTACCTGGCTTCGGTATCATTACGATTATAGACTTTTTCCATTTCTTTGGGAAGTAGCCAAATGTAGTAATTGCGTTGAAAAGTCGGCAAACGACGCAGATAGCACAATAAGGGAGTTCGATGATCATTTTTGGAGTTATTTGGTCGCAGCCTGGAGATTTTTTAGGCTTGATTTGCTTTTTGATGAGTACAGCGATTTCGTTTGGTCGAAATTTCAGTGGTTCAGTGCGTGTTAGGGCACCACTTGGTATAGGCGGTAGTACGAATTAGTCGCCGGATTTGGCTGGAACACATTTTGTAGGTGGGCGGCGAAAGTGCTCGACCTGTCTTCATCATTACGTGCCCACTGGCCTGAAGGGTTTCTTATTGGCATAACAATCTCGGTTGGAGTGCTTAGGTTTGAGTGTGCCCTCCATAGTGGGTATTTGTTACTCGTTGGCGACAATTTCTCGATGTACCGGAGTTGGGAATGCTCATTTTCGAGTTTCAGCGCCCTGGTGAGTTTGCGTGTAGCTTCTTTAAGTTTTTGCTTAGCAGATGGCGATCTGTGTGCCTGCCACTCACGTCGTAGCTGTCGCTTAGCAGTAACAAGCTGTTCAATATATAAGCTTGTTGTAATATGGGTGAATTTTGCAGGTGTCTGCTTCGGTGTTGATATACGTGCCGCTGCAACCAATGTGGCCTCCAGTGCTTCTAATGTGCAGTCAATATCGGATTCGACGTTGAGCCGTGGACTTAGCTCAATATGTGAACCTACATATTTTTTATATTTTAGCCAGTTGGTTCGGTACGTCGTAAGCCTAGTAGGATGCTCGATGTAAAGCGGGTGTTGTTGAAGGTTTAGCAGTACAGGTGAGTGGTCCGATGATAGATCCATGAGTGATTTGGCATTTTCCAGATTTCGTGGCACATTTTTCGACACTGCAAAGTTTATTAGATCTGGCAGCTTTCTTGAGTCTGTTGGCCAATATGTAGGCCAACCCGGAGAGACATAATCCAGTTTGTTGCTCGGCTTGATGATTGCGTTATACAACTGTTTTCCTTTAGGATTCACTAGCCGAGATCCCCAGTGTGTATGCTTGGCGTTGTAGTCTCCTCCTGCTAGAAAACGCGTACCCAGTGAGTTGTAGAAGTTTATGAACTGGCTCTCAGTTATGGAAAACCGAGGGGGGCAATAGACGGCAGCAACTGTGATATTACCGCTCCCAATTTGAATATTTACAGCTGTAGCTTGCAAGTAATTTGTTGAAAACCTACTTTGAAGATGGTGTTTGATGCGTTCTCTAATAAGGATGCCAGTTCCGCCATGGGCTTTGCCGTCTGGATGATTAGTAGCGTAAAAAACAAATCCTGGTATTTGGAAATTGTTTTTATTTGTGAGGTGTGTCTCTGAGAGCAGCATTATGTCGATATGTTTGTCCAACAGGAAATGAGAAAGTTCTATTTTGTGCCGTGAGACGCCGTTCGCATTCCACAGAATAATACGCATGTTAACCATTTATTATTTTGTCTGCTGCAAAGCGAGCATTTGTATTAGAGTATTTTGGTTTCGCATTAACTCTTGCATAGTTTTTTGCATAAATGCCATAAAATCCATCATGGATTGCTGCATGGATAGTATCATCGATTCCATGTTGCTTTGTGGGTGCATCGCAGGCTGCTGAACTTGCACCATGTTCGGCGTTTGTGGTACTGTGCATGGCATTGTTGTTGGGGTTCCTGTTGCCAGTCCAGATTTTAAAGCACTGGCAAAAGAGACGACCTTGATCGTGTTTGCTGGGGCGAATGAAGCAGTCATGTGTGAGGATGTAAATGCTTTCGGTGCATTGGTGGATCTTACAGAGGCTATACGTTGATTGAACCTGCCTTTTAACTCTTTATACACTGGGCAGCATCTATAATTTGCGGTGTGGTTTTCTCCGCAGTTACCACATTTTTTTGAGCTTGGGTCGTCTTTCTTTGCTGGACAAAGGGCTGAGTCGTGAAGCTCGCCATAAGCTACGCAGACTGCACGCAGGGTGCAGTAGGACTTGGTGTGGCCATATTCTTGGCAATTGGTGCATTGTACCGGACCCTTCCGCTTGTGCGGCTTTTCCACAGTGATCCTGCGGTGCAAAAGAAGCTGCAGACTGTATATTGGATGCACTTCGTTCTTTTTCAAAGATTTGCTTTCTGGTTCAAGCTCGACTTTGAAAAGAGGTTGCGGAATTTTGTTTTTATTGAAAATGTTTGTAATTTTTTTCACGCTAAAGCCTTTCGCTTTTAATGCATCTTCAATTTCGGCAGGTGAGACATCTGGCTCAATGCCCTTTAATACCACCTGCAAGCCCTTACTGCTTTTCAGTTGGTACGTGTAGTAGCTTTTCTTGGTGTCATTGAGATACTTAACAACCACTCGAAAATTATCTTCAGTTTTAATCTGAAGTTTTGTTTCATGAAGATCCCCTTTAATAAGGGGAACAACATAAAAGTTGTTATTGCCGATAAGCTCTACAATTTTATTTACAAGAGCATTAGAGCTCTTCTTCCGAATATATATTGGTGGATGCTTTGGTTGCTTTGATTCTCCTTCGTTAACTGCGACAGGATGGTCGCTTGTACTCTCAGCAAGCACTGCAAATCTATTGTTGCTCAGAGGTTCATTTGTCTTATCGCTTGTATTGCTACGATTGATCTTCGGCTTATTTCCCTTGTTAGTTTGTGGGCTAAGCTTGCGCTTTATTGTAATGTAGCGATCCATGCCAGTCTGCATGGGCGAACCTGCAATTTTATTTTCATTTTGAGCAAGCATTTTGTTGTTGTTAACTGCGCTTGCCGTTCTTGTGCTCTGGGAAGTAGTGCAGACTGAAGAGAACGCTGCTGCAGTCGGCTGCGCACGTTGCTCTTTTGCACCCGAAAATTGCTGATTTGACGATATTGCTGTTGGAGTCGTTGACACAGTTGCTGTAGTTTTAGTTGTTGCCATTGAATGTGTCACTGAGACCACAGTGCTTGTTGTTGGCGCGGCAAAACTCATAAACATTTGTTCTTTGTGGGCGTTTACCAAATTTGGCGGGGAGAAAGGTCTCTGAAGAGTAGGCAAAGGCATGGGGGAAGAGGATTGAGCGCTCCAAGACATTGGCTCTGTACTCGGCAGTGATGGTGAGCAAGATCGCGGTCTTTGGCCATTGGTGGGCATAAGAGTTTGCCCTGTTGTCGATATTGGTGTAGGTTCACGATATGAAAAGTAAGAGTGAAACGCGCTTCTCTTATTTTCAGAAATTTTTTGTTCATTTCGCGTGTTTAAAAATCACTTTTGTTTTTAATAAGTTAAAAACTTATTAATATTTGATTATTTTCTATACCGTTTCATGTATAGATTGAGTGTAAGCGTCTTTTCGCCAATTATTATTTTTTTTTTGTTTTTTTTTTGTCACCTTATTCTTTTTATTTTGCTGTTTTTTCATAGCACACGCGAGCGCACGGAAAAAACACGTCCACACAGTTCTACCGTTCGATTGATTGTGAAAGCAAAAATTTGTTTCTTTGACCGATCGGCCGTATGGGAGCTACGAGTATATGATGTAGTCAACCGATTTTAATCAAATTTGGTACAGTGCTTGGCAACTATAAATATTTAACTTTCGAATGCCAAATTTGGTTACGATATCTTCATAAACAAACGAATTATTCATCTAAAACTTTTTTCGAGATCGTCTGAAACACCCCATGGAAGCTATATAATTTAACCCCGATATAAAAAAAATAAAATAAACTTGTCTCCTATGGAAAAATATAGGATCTAATGAGAAAGTTTGCTTATTCTTCTCTTACCATATCTGGGATCTAGGACAGACGGACGGACAGACGGACATGGGTATATCGAATTCTCTAGTCACTCTAATCATAATTTAGGTAACATTTTCGACTCAAACTTAATATACCCTTTGTACCATACGGTACAGGGAATAATTTAAAAAACACAACAACAAAAACAAAGAAAAATTGCAAATCCAAGATTATTATTAGAGATGAACTTGAACCAAGCGCTACAGCAAATAAAACAGATTCAGGTTTACGGGGGCACCGGAGTTGCTGAGCTTGTTCATAAAAAGAGTGGTACTAATATTAGTACACCCCGCCTTGCATTAAAGAATATAGAACTACATAGAATGCGCATCTCATACAAAAAAAAAATTGTATATGTGGTATTGACATCAATGCCCCATGCTATTGACATCAATACCCCATGCTAAGCGTTGAATGCAATTTATTCATTTGCTTGTATACGAAATTTTGCAAACATTTTGCACAAAGTGTCGATGGTTCAGTGGAATGCGTGTTCGACTTATAACCTAATGTGTCGAAGTTCGATTCTCAGGCTGGATGTTAAATTCAAAAATATTATTATTTTAAATATATTTATTTTTTTTTTGTCATAAAAATGTTTTTTTTTTGGAATTTTCTTGTTGCTCGCAGGTACAGTTCGCATTCTATGCATTTAATTGCATAGTAAAATACGCGCTTTTGTAAGGTATAATACGGAGGCAGCGACAAGACAAAATATGTGTGTATTTCTTGCCGACAACTGTTTTCCCAATGACAACATACATACTAAGATGTGTTTGTAAAATCTTTGGAGCTCTATGGTGCGGGCACAATTTCAGCCTCAACCAAATTTGTAAATTTTTAGTTTTTGAACCTCACGCCCTTTCGAAGCATGTGACTGGTATGACACTACATAATCGCGTTTGCCTTCACACTAACAAATTCATGTAAAAAGGGGAAAAATGCGAAAAATGGTATTTCGCTATCGATTCTCGTTTGAAGGGTTTTTCGTCGTGTACACACAAAATGTTTAGTGCTCTTGTTTACTGGCTGGCAGAGGAAACGGGAAAATTGACCTCGGCTTTGAACTTCGTTTTTGGTTGTCGGCGATGTTCATATTTTCAGCCTCAGCCAAAATTGCAAATTTTTAGTTTCTGAGCATCAATGCCCTTTCGAAGAATGTGCCTGCTATGACACCTTCTAACCACGTTTGCCTTCACACGATCAAATGCATGTTAAAAATTAGAAAAATGCGAAAAAGAGTATTTGGGTATCGACTCCCAATTTGTTTGTTGAAGGTTTTTACAGCATGCATACACACACACTAATGCTTGAATTTACATGTATGCTTATGTGTGCAGATCTGATGCAGTTAATGATCGAGAGAATAAGCATAGGTCCATTTATTTTATTTTTAATAATTAATTATTTTCATAAAAATTATTGCTCTAAATTTAGTATTCAAAAGACACATGTATGTATTATTATTTTTCACAGTGGTTTTAAGAGGTAACCAGAGAAGTTACAAATACATAAATTGAAAGAATTTTTATTTAATAAGCACCAACGCAAATTAAAAATTTGTTTTACGTTATTAAACAAAAAAGCCTATAAAATCTAAAAATAAAAATATGAAACTGATTTCAAAATATGCACATTTTGGCAGCGGAAAATTCCCACACGCGCATACAAAAGTAAAGCAAAGCACATACAAAAAAGTCCCATTACAAAAACCAAAGCAAACCTGCTGAAACAACGTAAATTCGGTATTTCGTCTAAGTGTACTATGACTTCTGTGGCGCTGAATTACTGCCATTTCTTAGTTTTTTTAGAATTTTATTGTTAATTGTTATTGAATTGTTGTTTTTTGTTTATTGTTTAAAAATATATATTTAAGAAAACCTCATCATTAGTTTTTGGAAAATTTAAACAATTTGGGAGGAATTCGCATTTAAGTGGAAAATCGCCTGCTGTACTATGACTTTTGTGGCACACTGTATGTTAATCACCGCCGAATCACCGCTGGAACTTTTTAATGGCCCACGATGTGTTATTGTATATTCAAATGTAATAGGTAAAATACAAAACAAATGTATAAAATTGATTTCTACTTTTTCCCTTTCATCAAACTAAAAGCTCTGAATGAAACGCTTGCTGGATCGGCTTGTATATTTTTTGTATCAATGTATATATTGCCTCACATTTTAAATTGGCGCCTTGTTACGAGTTCAAGGCTGCCAATCTTTTTGTGGACGTTATTTACAATTTCGGGGCGAATTTAGAGCTGCACAGAAAAATAGTCAAACAATTTCTCATCGGGACGCAATAAGATAGGAACATTTCCCCAAGATGTTGGAATGATGTTGAAATTTTCGGAACGGCAAAGCATACGCAACATCTCCGGCAAAAGATGTTAGATGTTAAATGTGCCCCAGTGTGAATAGGCTATTACTATTTATGCAAAAACAAAAAAAGTATACAAGTCATTAAAAAACTGGTCATAAATACATTATTATTAAAAGAAATGACAATGCCACTTTCGAAAATGTTTCACCATTTTTAATTTAAAAAAATTATTGATAATACTTGCGGCGGCGAAATTGCCTCATGCTAGACAACAAGAGCTGGCCTCCTCTCAGATGCCGCAACTGCCATCGTTTTGGCCACATTATTTAATGAAAAATTTTGTTTTTTAAAAGTATGTATATTTATTTTATTCCGCATACAAAATACAAAAACAAATTACAAATTATTATGGAGGAATTATGCCCAGAAAAAGTTTTTATGAATAATTTTTAACGCATATCGTATGTTCATAAAATTTGGCACACTGCTTGAAAACTCTGAAAAATGTTGACCCCTATGGGAGCTTTTTCGGTAAAGTACTAGGAACTTTTTGATAACGATATCTTTATAATCCACAGGCCTAAAAATATTTTTTTAACCAGTCGGTCCTATATATGATATAATCAACCGATTTCGATCAAATACGGTACAGTACTGTGAAATTCGGTAACTCTAAAAGACTTCTGGATGAAAAAATTGGTCTCCAAATATTTAGAATACACATGCCGTTAAAAACATTTATTCAGCCGATCAGCCTTACGGGAGCTATATGATATAATCGACCGATTTTGATAAAATTTTATACGTTGCTTAGATACTCCAAAACACTTCCAAATGCCGATTTTGTTTACTACATCTTTATAAACAAACGAAGCACAATAAATTTTGTACAAAATTCGGGGTTTCGCCAGATCGGTCCTATGGGAGCTATATGATATATTCAACCGATTTTGATCAAATTTGACACAGTGCTTAAAAGCTCTAAAAAATTTCCAAACGTCAAATCTGGTTACGATACACTTATTAAAAAACGAAATATAGCGAATTTTGCTTTAAAAAAGTTATTTTGGCCGATCAGTCCTATGGGAGCTATATGATATAGTCAACCGACTTCAATCAAATTTGACACAGTGCTTTAATACCTTAATAAAGATCTGTTTGCCGAATTTAGTTCAAATAGCTTTACAAACAGACGAAAGACAACGAATTTTGTATAAAAAACTATATGATCGACTGCTTTTGATCAAATTCGGTAGAGTGTTTGGGAACTATAAAAAACTTTTAAATACCACATTTGGTTACGATATCTTCATGAGCAAACGAATTATCCATCTATAACTTTTTTTTTGGCGGGGTCGTCTCAAAAACCCATACAAAGAAATAAATAAATAATTCACTGTTAGACCCCTTAGAGGAGGGGCATAGGGGGTCTCTATTAACAACTGTTAGAGCAGAACAGGGACTTACAGTTTATAGCCGAATCTGGACTGCGATGTCTTAAATTGATAGAGACTTTCATGGCAAATAGCGTCTTTGAGATAGCAAAGCCAGTGCTAGGCAAATGCACCAGTGCTACTGCGGGGAATCAAACCGCCGACCTTCGGTTTTAGAGGCGAGTACGCTACTACTTAAGCCACCGACAGCCACTCAGACACCCATATGGGAGCTATATAATTTATCCCTCATATAAAAAAAATAATATGGGATCTAATGTGAAAGTTTGGTTAAGAGCTAGAGAGCTGTTACCATCTCTGAGATCTAGGCGTTCAAACGGACAGACAGACAGACAGACGGACAGACGGACCGACAAATGGACATGGGTATATCGACTTCTCTATTCACCCTGATCATATTTTAGGTAACTTTGAGGTGTCTCCTTCTATATGTTACATACATTTTCGGCTTGCACAAACTTAATGTATCCTTTGTACCATACGGTACACGGTATAAATATTTGGTAACAAATCCGAGCTCTGGAGTTCAACTGAAAATAATTTCACGCCATCCACTGACCCATCGACGTTAACACAAAAATTGTGTTTAAATTTGTCTCTTTTACATTTTGGAAGGAAAACAACTTTGCAAATTAACGGACTCTGCTCTTGTTCTCAAAATAGAAGCAACATTTTGCCTTAGTTTTCTGTCGCCTGCTCGTTCGGCAAACCGAGCCAGCGTGTTCTAAAAATAGAACCAACATTGCGTTTCGTTTGCTGCCGCCAGCCAGCCCCTACAAGCGCTAAAATAAATTTGTGCCAGATGCGCATTTCTATATTCTTTGGTATTATGAAAAAGTGAAATATTCGTCAATTTTTCCAACTTTTTATCAATTAAAAAAAAAAGATAAAAAAATTAACACTGAAGCGCCTTCTGGCGGCGCTCACAATTTCTTGACCCCAAACAACCTCAAATACACATTAAAAGAAATAACTTATTTTCGCCTTGTGAATGTGAATGCATTGCCTAAGTCGATATTTGAATATTTTGAAAAAAAAAAAACCTTTTCAAATTTCGCGGGCGACGTATTTTCGACTACCGATTTTTTGTTGTGTTGGTACACTCTTCCCGAACATCTGGACCAAATTTCAAGTGAATGGCATTTTTGTTTGGTTGTGAGAGGCGTAAAGGTTATAAGTGTTTTGCGTGCTCGGCGATTTTTTGCTATCGAAAAATATGGATCAACGGATTTGCATCAAGTTTTGTGTAAAAAATAAAATGAAGTGCTCCGTAACACTTGAAATGTTGACAGTGGCATACGGTGAAACTGTTCTGAGTAAAAAAAATGTTTACAAGTGGTACAAACTCTTCCAAGATGGCCGGGAAGATGCCAATGACGAGCCTCGCTCTGGACGCCCAAGCACGTGATGAAAACGTTCAAGCAGTGAAGAAAATTGTTTTGGAAAATCGTCGAATCACTATCAAAGAAGTTGCTGAGGATGTCGGTATATCGCTTGGCTCGTGCCATGAAATTTTTTCTTACGTTTTGGGCATGAGACGTGTGTCAGCGAAGTTTGTTCTGAAATTGCTAAATTTTGACCAAAACAACCGTCGCACAGTGGCTCGGCAGCCGCAAAAGCGTTGCAAAAATCAAAATTTTGTTGTAATCGTTTTATTAAACCAATACATGTATCTGATTTAGAATTTTCCAAGGATCACGAATATATACATTTTATTCAATTCGGCAGAATAGCTTAGTTCCTACATCCGCTCAAAGATGAGTATATTTACAACTATAAAAAAATCTTAATTTTTGGAAAAAAAATTTAATGTTTTAAGTTGCTTTGTAAAAAACTATTATGAAATTATTGCATTGTCATCGATCCTTAATACGTATGCAAAAATTCAAATTAATCAGACTTCTGGAAATTGATGAAAATTATGTTCAAAGATTCCATTACATACATACATACATACCACCCAAGCTAATAAAAGCGTGTTAAAAAACAATGGAGTCAATGGTTATTTTTTTAATTTCTATAAAAAGGTATATAAAATTTAAACATAACGAAAAAAAAAACTGTTTCAATCTTTTCTAGTTTTTTCATTATTTCCGATTTCCTGAACCACTATATTTGGGCCACTTTTTCAACTTTGGAAGAAAATAAAAAAAACACAATTTACTCTATTTTTTTTTAACGTAAATATGTTTGTTATTAATCTATTTATCTACTCTAAAAAGATCATTTGTTCTTATTTGCTCTAGTGGCTGTAACACCAGTAAAAGCCTAGAAACCCAACTACAAAATATTCTGACGCAGGTATATGTAAGAAGAAGAGCATGCACTAGATGCAGGCACTAAATTGAGAGTTGTTTGCTTATATTTTGACTTTACAAAAAAATAGCCTACCTGTGACATTTGAAAAAAAGGGTTTTTTTGTATTTCCAGGTAGTTGTAAAACATATAATATAATTTAATTTTTACCTGTTACTATTTCCTGGATAAAGGCTTAATATTTGTATATATTTGCCTGAATACTTCAGAAACATAATAGTATATTCCTTGTGCTGTAAGAAGCTTATAAGCTGATTGAAGTATGAGCTTTGTATTTCTCCCGGGTAGCACGTGGTTGCTTGGTAAAGAATTTTTGAGCAGTTGGTCTGGTTTGATCAAAGTGGGATTTAATTTTCCATGATTTATATCTATTAATAAATCTTTAATTTTCCCTTGAAATTTTTCCATATCGTCATTCCAATCTTGCAGTTGGTTTATTAGCATAGAAAATTTTATTGATTCCCAATATACTAAAAATTGTTTTTGGACAGAGGTTTTGATATCGTCAATCCGAGTAGTCATTTCTTTGATACTTTCACTTTTCTTAGTTTTTCTAACTAACTTTTCTGTTGTTATTCTGACCAAATTTTCTGTGGCACTAATGACTGATGTTTGGTTTTCGACAAAGCTTTTTATGTTCTCCTGGTTTTCCTTCAGATTTTGTATTATATTCATTATTGTTAATACCCTTTCCGATACGTCAAACCATCCGCCGGGGCATACATAAATTGTCTCGCAAGCCCTTTTCGTTCTTTTATGTTCTGATTCCATTATCAGGTTGTTATTGTCAACTATTGCGTTTAGCTGCGTACTAACTCTCGCTGTTATCGCTTCGCATTGACTTTTGAATTCTTTTAGCTGCGGACAAATTTGCTTCGCTTTATCTATTATTGTAGGTGTTTGCTGAATTACTTCAAAGTAGGCTTGCAGATCGAAGTAAAATATAAAATTCCAGCTCGACGAGACTACTTCCACACTGCCAACCTTGTCCAGAAATACAGCTGTGTCTTCATCAAGTTCATTGATTTGCAATTTTGTAGTGACGTTGTTAGGCATTGTGAGGGTACTAGCCAAATGGACCATCATGAAATGACTAAGAACTGACGCTGTAGCCCGACTTTTAATTCGATGGCTGCTTTTTTGTACAGGCTTTTCCTCTTCAGGCGCTGGCAGCGGACAGATCTTGTTGAGAGATCTTTTGATTTCGCCACTACTTGTTTTTGGCTTGACTACTCTTACTTTATTGTCCTTTCCTTTTGCAGTTTTCACAATTTTTCCCATTAGCCACCTTCCAGGGTGTGTGTTTTCTTGTCTAATTAACACAACTTGGCCTTCTTTAAGATTCGGTTTCTCATTGCGCCATTTTGCCCTTTTTTGCAAAGAGACTAGGTAGTCTTCTTTCCACTTTTCCCAGAATTCTGTCTCATTCGTTGCAAATATCTCCATCTGTTTAAGGATCCGATCCTCTCGCCTCCGTTTGTGTAATCTGGGGCGCTAATAATTGGTCGTCCCCCTAGAAAATGGCCAGCAGTAAGCCCATCCTCTCCTTCATCTTCCTGATTCGCTGCGACTAATGGACGTGAGTTTAAAACTACTTCTATGCGGCACAATAATGTTGTGAATTCCTCGTACGTGCAGCTGTTGTCACCAATGATAAATGATATTTCATTGATTTAACGCCTGCTTCCCAAAGTCCTCCCATATGGGGGCTTCCCGGGGGGGATAAAATGCCATGTGATACCTTCCTTTGTAATACTACAGCAAGTTTGGTATTGTTTTTTATCGCCGCTGCCAGTTCCTTATCCAGTTTTCTTGCTGCTCCAATAAAATTGGTCCCATTGTCTGAGAACAAGTGCTCGCTTTTGCTTCGACTTGCAAAAAATCGGTGCAGTGCTTCTAAAAATCAGAGCTCGTAAAAAACTGTCAACCAATTTTTACAGTGAGGTTAGGTCAAGACCAAAACCGAGCAAATAATACACAAAGTGTTGCTCACTGAGCACTTTTTTCGATTCGCTTTTCGGTTCTGGTCTGTGTTTTCGGCTGAGCAAAACAAACGTGTCTATCTTTCAATAACACTTATGTCAGAGACACTTTAAGCGAGCGCTCACTGAGAAACTCTCAGCAAAACACCGCGTTGCAAAAAGTGTCGTACAAAAGTGTTGGTCTGCAGCTGCAACACTATCAGAACAACAAGAATCGAACCAATCACCATCAACTTTGTGTTTGTTGCTTAGCAACGTCAACCAAAGTCAGCGTCGCGCAGGTGTCCCGCACAAGCACACATGCAAACACACAAGACACTTATTCTGAAAGTCTCGCGAAAAAGTGTCATAGAAAAACCAAACCAAAGAGGAACAGAAAAAAAGTGTTTTGGTCTGAGCGCAACACTTTTGAGCAAAAATACAATTCAAAGTGTTATGTCAATTGCTTTTCACAAAGTGTTCTTAAGAGAGTGGTTTTTTTCGGACACTCTGAAAGTGTTGACAGTTTTTTACGAGCTCTGCTAAAAATTTATTGGTGGACATATCACTGACGAGTTCCAGATGAATTGCTTTTGTGGCCATTCATACAAATATGCAAATATATCCCTTGTAGGATTTCTGACCACGTCCTTTGTGGTCCTTGCTGCTTGTTGTAGCTCGGTTGCCTGATTGTTGACCAGTTCAATAAGGACGTTATAGGGGCTTACGTTTGTTTGGAAGAAGCCATTTGTCCAGCAAGTTCCTAAGATGGGACGGGCAACTCTTCCACGGGTTTGCCAGCAACTTTGACTGTCAGGGACTCTTTGTAGGCCCTGGCTCTATCCATAGTCGCGGCGAATACTTGTTCATTGAAGTATTGATTGTCGACTATTCCGCCTTTGAGTATTGCAGTGTTGTTGGTAATAAATTTCGCCAACACACTATCCACATGGTGCGCACTAGCACCTTGCGCTCGTGAGCTTGTGAAGTTTTTCGTGTATCTTCACCTGCTCATTCACCAGCACAACATACTTATTCGAATTATTCGAGAACATTATTATTTTTTAAACTTTTGTTTTTTAACTTTAAAATTTTAAATTTTTTATTTGTAAGCCACAGAAAAAACGCCTTTAATACTCGAAGGACCAAAAAATGTAGAATATACACTTTATTGAGTACGATTGATACTACTCCGCTCAAGCGAGCTATCTCTGCTTTTATTTAATTTCTTCAGTTCTTATTTCTAAGTTACATAATAAACGCTGCGTTGTAAGCAGCAGCGTACTTAAAATATTTACATGAACCATGCATCGTTTAATTTATGATCAACTGATAATAGAGAAAGGCACACAGGAAGATCAAGCTATTTATGACCATGACATTAAATGCGCAATGCGTCCCAAAACAATCATACATATATGCAAGCAGCATGTTTCATAAAACTAACCATAAACTATTCGATTTATGTGCGCTGCAAGGGTTCATGTTTATGCGTAAATATTTTGTGTTCAATAATGTTTATCTTAATTATTCTAAGCAGGCGGCCTTATCGCTGATTAGGCAGAGTCTCATGTTCACGCTTGAACATACATAGATAAGTAACACAGCACAAAACAGATTCGCATTTTGATAACAATAATGAATTGATCAATAAGAAGGGAATATATAGAAACTTATGTGGTTAGCCCGAATATGCTTCTTCTGCCAATCTGTTTCCTTTTATTAACGGCGTATTAACATTTCATTAAACTTGATTTAACAGATTAAATCTTAATATCATTAGAGGAAAATTAATGCTACCTCGACTACCGCAGAGAGTACTAAAACATAGAGGCGAAATAATTCGAAAAGTTTTTTTCCCGTTGAACGCTCGCGCGCCGAATAAAGTTGCTTAGTGCAAAAACATATGCACGCACATGCAAACATTGTTGTTTAAGAACTTTATATGGCGCGCGATAATTCGAAGATTTACAGGGTCCGGCACTCGAAGTGTAACCAAATTCAGACCGCTCGCGCAGCTGACGCAAGGGCATCAGCTGTCTGTAAGTTAGCTAAATGACAGTTAAGAGTATTGTTTACAAGCGCACGAAAGCATTTTGCCGTGAGTAAACGCGAAAAAAAAAATCAGTAATGGATTTCAACCAGCGATTGTTCGTGAGCTCGAACACCTTAAAGTAAATAAAGTTTTCGTTTATCGCACCATAACTCGTTACAATGATACTGGTAGCATCGCAAAACGTCATGGAGGTGGTCATCAAAAGACTGCAACGTCACGTGAGATGGTTCAAAAAGTGAAGAAGCGACTTGAGCGAAATCCCCGACGAAGTGCCAATCAAATGGCGAAAGAACTGAAAATATTTGACCGTAGCATCCGTCGCATACTGAAAAATGATCTCAAGGTCAAGCCTTACAAGATCCAAAAGGCACATGATCTCACACCGAAGCAGCAACAAGTCAGACTTGAGAGAGCGAAGGAGTTGCTTCGCTTGGCCGAAAGCGGTCAATTGCCGAACATTGTGTTTTCTGACGAGAAAATTTTTACAATTGAGCAATTCGTAAACTCTCAAAACGATAGGGTTTACTTGAGGGACCGTTCATACGAGAATTTGAGTCATCGATTGGCCACCAGGAGGCAGCACCCGCCACAGATAATGGTTTGGGCCGCTGTAACCGCAGATGGGCGCTCTCCAATCGTTTTCATCGAGCCTTGCGTCAAGGTTAATGCGCAATATTATCGGGAAAGTATTCTGGAGGTTGCTTTGAAGCCGTGGGCAGACAAACATTTCGGTGGCAGACCATGGACGTTTCAACAGAACTCGGCACCGTCTCACAAAGCTCGAGTGAACCAAGAATGGCTGAAAAACAACGTTCCGAACTTCATAACGTCCACACAATGGCTCTCGAATTCACCAGACGCGAATCCGATGGATTATTCTCTTTGGGTCATTTTGGAGAGCAAGGTCCGAACTAAAAGATACAACAGTCTCGAGGCGCTGAAAAAAGCCATTGTCCACGAGTAGGCCAAAATACCTGCAAGTCACATTCGGGCAGCTTGCGATTCATTTTTGGACCGTCTCAAGGCCATAGTGAAGGCAAAAGGTGGCCATAATGAGCGAAAGTAAATTGTTTCTAAATTTCGTATTATTTTTACACATTTTGTACCTTGAATTGAGTAAAGGTAATTTTCCAAAATGAATTTATGGCCTTTTTAATTGGTTACACTTCGAGTGCCGAACACTGTACATTCGAGAGAGAATTTTCGCCTCTATGTTTTAGTACTCTCTGACTACCGTTTATGATAATTGAGTCACTGGGTTATAAATCAGAACAGTATCAAAGGAACCATTGTAAAAGTTTCTGT
This sequence comes from Chymomyza amoena, assembly GCA_037043745.1. Taxonomy (NCBI): domain Eukaryota; kingdom Metazoa; phylum Arthropoda; class Insecta; order Diptera; family Drosophilidae; genus Chymomyza; species Chymomyza amoena. The sequence continues at coordinate 50,563 of JBAMAX010002620.1, forward strand.
TTAAGTAGTGAATCCGACTAAGTCGCTAGCCTTGTTTTTAGGATGAACAGAAGATTTGTACATGGTATATAATCGTCTGAATAGTCTGAAAAGAATAAAGGGAACCGTAGAGAGGGTTGGCGTGCAAAGTATGCACAATTCGCTTTGCACTTAATGAAATGTATTGATGCCAATATATATAATTGTGGCAACTGGTCATAGCGACGCATTTAATCATTTATTTCTCTCAGTGCACACAACGTACAAAGTTGAGCTGAGTAATAATTTGATTCTCGGCTGTGCTCAGATTGACGACTTCGGCTAGGTGTCTGTATAATATTTCGTACAGTGTTATCAAAATACTATTACTATCCACTATTTTTATGCCCTGTACCGTATGCTACAAAGGGTATATTAAGTTTGTGTAAGCCGAAAATGTATGTAACACATAGGAGTCATCGGAGACACCCCAAAGTTACCTACAATATGATCAGGGGGACAAGAGAAGTCGATATACCCATGTCCGTCTGTCCTTTTGAACGCCTAGATCTCAAAGATGGTAAGAACTAGAGAAACCAAACTTTCACATTAGATCCCCTGTTATTCCATAGGAGACAAGTTTATTTTATTTTTTTGATATCTGGGTTAAATTATATAGCCCATTTCAGACGACCGCTTATAACAATATCGTAACCAAATTTAGCATTCGAAATTTTTTTATAGTTCCGAAGCACTGTACCAAATTTGATCAAAATCGCTTGGCTATATCATATAGCTCCCATAGCACCGATCGGCCAAATAACTCTTTTTATTTAAAATTCGCTATACCTATTTTCTTTTTTAATAAATATATAGTAACCAGATTTGGTATTTAGAAGCTTTTTAAAGTACTTAAGCCATGCACTAAATTTGAACCAAATTTGGTTGACTATATCATTTAGCTCCCATAAGACCAATCGGTCCAAAAAAACGATTTGTATACAAAATTCGTTATGTTTCGTTTGTTTGCAAAGATACCTAAACCAAATTCGGCATTCAGATCTTTTTTGAGGTACCAAAGCACTGTGTCAAATTTGTTCAAAATCGATTAACTATATCATAATTGATGCTAAAAATTCTTCTGTGTTTGGTCTTTTATGAGGGAACCTTTGATGTACGTCATTTTTTGGCTTGTAAGCGCTTTCCAATCGGAAAATAATTTTTTTTTGGCACAGTACGATGTGCGAACGCCATCTTTTTACCATAATTATGTAAAGTCGAATTTTGTGTCAAATGGGTGTGAACTTAATGAGATAAAATTTAAAAAAATTATCTTTCACCTTAAACTTAGAATGAGATAAGTTGATTTTTTAATAAATCTTTAACATTTGGATAGGTGTGGTATTTCATAAAAGTTACAGCAGGATACATTTCCGTCAAACGACTAACCATTCTTCTTTTTATTTTTTATTCCAACGCTCAATGGTCAATTTAAAAAAAAGAGTCAAAATTCAGACAAAATTATATTTCAATATGATTTAAAACATATTAAGATATCCTGTTCCTTAAAGCTGATTAATTTATAATAAGTGGTTTAAATAATTTTTTAAATTTTAAATCGGACCGGACGACTTTGGAATAACCTGTGCCACTAGCTTGCAATAAAATGCGGTTTCTTCATAAATTACCAAAAACAGAAGAATTTTTAAGAACAATTTTTTTTTTCCCCGATCGTTCCTATGGGAGCTATATGATATAGTCAACCGATTTTAATAAAATTTAGTACAATGCTTAAGACCTATAAAAAACTTACAAATGTCAATTTTAATTCCAATATCTATACAAACAAACGAAACACAACAAATTTTATTCAAAAATCGATTTTTGGGAAGATCGGCTCTATGGGAGTTATATGATATAATCAACTGATTTTGTTAAATTTTGTTACAATGCTTGGGTATTCTTAAAAACTTCTGAATGCCAAATGTGGTTACAATATTTTTATTAAAAAATTAAATATAGCGAATTTTGTATAAAAAAAGTTATTTTGACCGATCGGTCGTGTGGGAACTATATGATATAGTCAACCGATTTTGATCAAATTTGACACAGTGCATGGAAACTATAAAAAACTTGTGAATGCGAAACACAACAAGTTTTGTTCAAAAATCGATTTTTAGGAAGATCGGCCCTATGGGAGCTATATGATGTAGCCAACCCATTTTTTATAGTTCCTAAGCACTGTACTAAATTCAATCAAAATCGGTTGACTATATCATATAGCTCCCATAGGAGGAATCGGTCCAAAAAAACGTTTTTTATACAAAATTAGTTGTGTTTCGTTTGTTTGAAAAGATATTTGAACTAAATTCGGCATTCAGATTTTTTTTAAGGTATTAAAATACTGTGTCGAATTTGATCGAGATCGGTTACCTGTATCATATAGCTCCCATAGCAACGATCGGTTAAAAAAAAATGTTTGCAGAAAAATTTTTCTGTTTTTGGTTTTTTATGAAAGAACTGAAAGATTGTTGCAAGCTAGTGGTACAGGGTATCATTAAGTCGTCCGCGCCCGACTTTACGTACGCCATTTATTTCATTCGAAATTGTGTGTTAAATGCAAGACAAATAGGCTCAAACATACGTCAAAATAACTGTAAACCCTACGAGGGTAGGAGGTCACCAACTTAGTTTCAGACGGATGGTCCTTAATGCATTAAGCAAGAGAAATTCCAGCATGCAATTTTCCCTGGCCACCCTCTTTTTATACCCTGTACCATATGGTACTAAGGGTATATTAAGTTTGTGCAAGCCGAAAATGTATGTAACATATAGAAGGAGACGTCGGAGACACCCCAAAGTTACCTAAAATATGATCAGGGTGAATAGAGAAGTCGATATACCCATGTCCGTCTGTCCGTCCGTGTGAACGCCTAGATCTCAGAGATGGTAAGAGCTAGAGTTACCAAACTTTCACATTAGATCCCATATTATTTGATAGGAGGCAAGTTTATTTTATTTTTTTGATATCGGGGATAAATTATATAGCTCCCATGGGGGTGTTTGAGACGACCTCGACAAAAAAAAGCGTTTTAGATGAATAATTCGTTTGTTTATGAAGATATCGTAACCAAATTTGGTATTCGAAAGTTTTTTATAGTTCCCAATGACTGTACTAAATTTGATCCAAATCGGTTGACTATATCATATAGCTCCCATAGGAACGATTGGTTAAAAAAAAAATTTTTTTGCTAAAAAATTCTTCTGTTTTTAGTTTTTTGTGAAGGAACCGGATTTTATTTTTATACCCTGTACCGTATGGTACCAAGGGTATATTAAGTTTGTGCAAGCCGAAAATGTATGTAACATATAGAAGGAGACGTCGGAGACACCCCAAGGTTACCTAAAATATGATCAGGGTGAATAGAGAAGTCGATATACCCATGTCCGTCTGTCCGTCCGTGTGAACGCCTAGATCTCAGAGATGGTAAGAGCTAGAGTTACCAAACTTTCACATTAGATCCCATATTATTCCATAGGAGGCAAGTTTATTTTATTTTTTTGATATCGGGGATAAATTATATAGCTCCCATGGGGGTGTTTGAGACGACCTCGACAAAAAAAAAGCGTTTTAGATGAATAATTCGTTTGTTTATGAAGATATCGTAACGAAATTTGGTATTCGAAAGTTTTTTATAGTTCCCAATCACTGTACCAAATTTGATCGAAATCGGTTGACTATATCATATAGCTCCCATAGGACCGATCGGCCAAAATAACTTTTTTAAAGAAAAATTCGCTATATTTCGTTTTTTAATAAAGATATCCTAACCAGATTTGGCGTTTGGAAATTTTTTAGAGCACTTAAGCAATATGCCAAATTTGAACAAAATCGGTTGACTATATCATATAGCTCCCATAGGTCCGATCTTCCAAAAAATCGATTTTTTAACAAAATTTGTTGTGTTTCGTTTGTTTGTTAAGATATTGGGACCAAATTTGATATTCGTGAGTATTTTACAGTTCCTAAGCACTGTACCAAGTTTAATCCAAATCGTTTGACTAGATCATATAGCTCCCATAGGACCATTCGGTCCAAAAACACGGTTTTTATACAAAATTCGATGTGTTTTGTTTGTTTGTAAAGATATTTGAAATAAATTTGGCATTCATAGCTTTTTTAAGGTATTTAAGCACTGTGTCAAATTTTATTGAAATCGGTTGACTATATCATATAGCTCCCATAGGAACGATCGGTCAAAAAAAAATTTTTGCTTAAAAATTCTTCTGTTTTTGGTTTTTTGTGAAGAAATCGGACTTTATTACAAGCTAGTGGTACAGGGTATCCTAAAGTCGTCCGCGCCCGACTTTACGTCCGCCATTTTTTTGTCTATTTTCACTGTACTATAAGTTCCACGAAATTATATATTTCAAATTGCATACCGAGAGAAAGCTTAAGAATTCTGAAATTATTGCCAAGGACATCAAAACAGCCGTAAACAATTGCACCAAGCGACCAGCTGTAGCGAAAATGCCTATAAAATCTAGTGTTAGGTCGTTAATGAACGAACGAACAAAAAATAACTATTCACTTAAAAAAACGAATTGAATAAGTTCAACAACATCGTTCTTTTTGAGTCACTCGTTCTTTGTTCGTTCTTATACAGTTGTTTGTTCTTATACAGTTGTTCGTTCTTATATTGGTCTTCTACTGTTGTTCGTTCTTATATTGGTCTTCTAATCTTGATCCATTTTATTATATTTTTCTACTGTTGGTCGTTCTTATATTGGTCTTCTACTGTTGGTCGTTCTTATATTATTTTTATGCAGCTGTTTGTTCTTTGACTTTGCATCTGTTTGGTCTGTTTTTCTTAGTATGGCCACATTTTTCATTGATTTTTTTTTTATTAGTAGGGCAACTCCATTACTGTTTTTATTGCGCACAAATGCAAAAATTTTTCGCTTTGGCATTATATTGTTATTTTTATACATACTAGCCGGCCTCCGCTGCGCTCCGGCACGCTCGCTTCGCTCGCTCGTCTAGATCTTTATTTTCTTCCAATTATTTATTTTTGTGGCAAGTTCACGAAATACTATAATGACATGCAAATTTATCGGCTGGACCGATTCTCATGAAATTTTGTATGCCTCAATAAAATAAAATTTGTAACGTTTATAATTTTTGTGTTTCCTTTCGACAAAAACAATTAACTAAAAAATATTAGTTAATCTGACTATGTACGCAATGCCAACCTAAATTAAAAAAAAAAAATTTGTATTGGAAAATCAAATTGTCCTTTTCAGTATTTTCGTCGCAATTTTGATATATTTTCTCAACCTTAAACCTTTCCTGGACTTCCACGAACATTTCAAGACCAAAATTAGCCAAATCGGTTCAGCCGTTCGTGAGTCTATAAGCTGGGTTTTTCAATTTTCCTAATTTTCCTGTAAATTTTCCAATGATATTACATAGCCTATGTCCGTCCCAGGAAGCTTCTGAACATTTTAAAAAAAGTCCCATTAAAATCGGACAAAGGGTTTGGCGTCCAACCAATACAAACAGACAAACACTTTTTTTTATATATAAGATAGCGGACCCGACAGACGTTGTCCCGTCTACACGTCTTTAATTTGAAAATTTCAAACTTTTTTTACATGTAAATTTATTACAATTAGACTAATCGATAGCGTGTGAGTATGTGTAATGAAATCTTCAACTTGTTTTAATTAAAGGTAAAAAAGCTTACACTCAAACTATTTTATTTAAAAAATATATTTTTGACGTGACAACGTCTTAAATTAGGTTTGTATGGGTGGCACCATTGAAAAAGTCTAACGATAACCGTAACGATAAGTCTAGCGATAAATAATCGTAACGATAAGTGGCATTTTTATTTTTGGTTTGCGCTCTGCTCTTATCTATAAACGAACCAGCGACTTTTTGTGAATCGCAGCAGCAACAAGCAACGCACAGCGTCAGCCGCACCGCTTAGCGCTCAGCACCAAACCGGCACTGCTCACAGCGGTGGCTATTTTTAGTTTTGAGTGAGCGCAACTGATTAACTGTTTGTATTTTTTTTGTGCTCTCAATCTCATTATTTTATTGTTGTATTTGCGATGTGCGCTACGCGAAGCAGCGAGTAAACGTGCTCTTAAATAATTAAAAATCAAATTAGTGTCTGCATGCCCAGTAGGAAAATTGAGAAAGTGACTGCTTGTGTAATATAATAATACTTTTTGTAAGCAAAATGGTGAGATTAATTTTTTGAAATTATTTTTTTAACGCAAATTTGTGTTTAATAATTATTATGTCATGCAATATTAATTATTATGGTTAGATATTTTATTGAAATTAATAAAAATAAAAAAATTTAATAGCAGCTTACATCGGTTATTACATACATATAATTAAATTGAATGTGTTTCAATTATTATACCTTCAATTGTGTAGTTTAGTAACAATATATTGTGCTTTAATAATTACACCTTAATTGTGTAGTTTGGTAACAATACATATTATAAAAAAAAACAAATATTTTATCTATTATTTATTATCTACTGCCGAGAAAATTTTATTTTATTAAGAGATACGAAAACGTAAAGTCTGACAACTCGTTTCTTAATTTCATGAAATATACGTATAATCTTGATTGCGTATCAAACGTTTGTAAGTCAACTACGGTAAAAGAAACAACCATCGACTTGACTTTCGCAAGACACATTACAGCAGAAACACTTCCTTTCATTTCCTATTTCTCCTATCATCGTCCTATCCTCAACAAAATCACTCAAATAGGAATTAGTAAAGTTTTAGTTTACATGTACGATGTTTTAGCAAACAAAATATATTTCTATACTTACAATTTGTGCAATTCTTATTTTCATTCAATTCCTTGTTCCTATTGTGCAATTTTATAATATTAATATCAATAAATATTCTCCGAGAAAAGGACGTTGTCACGTAAAATCTTCGCCCGTAAAACCGACTTTACAGGCACCAGTTTTTTTATTTACAAAAACTTAATTTATCGTAATGCCATTGGATGTACAATATTTTTGGTTAAACCCTGAGGTGTATGAATAAATAAATTCGATGGTTTTCCAACTCTGGAACACGCAACATATAATTGGCCGTGAGAAAAACATGGGTTTTCTAAATCTAAGCCACAAATTGTCATTGTTTGGCCTTGTGACTTATTTATAGTCATAGCATATGCCAAGCGGATTGGAAATTGTAAACGTTTGAATGGTATAGGCGAATCTGAAGGAATCATTGGGATCCGTGGTAAAAGTACAACTTCACCTTGAAATTTTCCACTCAAAATAGTGGCTTCAAGAATTTTGCCCATGATTTTGTTTACAACTAATCGCGTGCCATTACACAATTTTGGGGCATTTAAATTTCGAAGCAAATTATAGGTGAGCCAATTTTCAGTCGCAAATTATGTGGTGGCATTCCAGGTAAATCTAGTGAATTTAGAAACTCTACAGGATAGTTGACAACTTCGTCGGGTTCAACAACATATGTCTAACAATTGTTCAGAGAATCCTGACGCTAATGGATCATTTTGAAGTCGAACGCGCATATTAATAGTAAGGCATAATTTAGTGGTATTTGGCCATAGATAAGATTCTTTCAATAGTTACAATGTTAAACAATTCTGGATCAGCATTCGGATCTGGAATTTCCGCTGAAATAATTTTGTCAATTTCTTCTGCGCGTATTTTATCCACCAACCAAATTAAAATATGCGCATGAGGTAAACCTCGTTTTTGCCATTCAACAGAGTAAAGCCAACAACGCGTTTCACCAAATACCGAGTAATGTGTAATCAAATTCATCAAAGATTTTAATTTTTGTTTAAAGACACGTGTAGTGACATCATGACGGTGCATCGATGTTTGACCTGGCAACAGTAAACTTAAAATAATGCATATGACTCTTTATTAACACTGAGTTTTATTTGGATGGATTTTTTATCGACACAGATTTCAAAATATCGAATATTTCATTTTATGCTTTTTTACTTTATTCATATATTTTTTTATTCATTTATATTCAATTATTTCAATTTTATTTGCATACTATTTTATTTTCCCTTAAGTCTCGAAACAGTCATAAATTAATGACGCCGATAGTACACAAATAAATTTGTAGGTTAGGTTAGTTATTAACTAACGCACGTGTAAATTTGATAAAAAAAATTATAAGAAATATACTCACTTCGATTCTGCACTAAATTCGCAAAATGTATAGTTTTTTAGGCACACTTCAAAACTCTTCTCAAAACACTCAGTACCTTTTAATTTAATATTTGATCCAGCACATGGTCTACAATAACACAATGATAACAAAACATTTTTTTAATTTGATCGCAGCGCTAACTTTTGGGACAGACTAAAATTAAAATTGAATATTATTTAATATTTGACACTGCGATGGTAGCGCCGTCTGTCGGATCCAATGAAAAACATTCCAAAATCAACAACTACTAATAAATTAAAAATTAATTAAAAAAACATTGTCCTGCGGACAAAATTGTGAATCTAAACCATTCTCAGATCCCCTTGAACACAGACAAAAAATTTCATCAAAATCGGTCCAGTCGTTTAAGAGAAGTTCAGTGACATACACACTCCCAGAAGAATTATATATGTAAAGATATAAGTATAAAATGTCTCTTAAGCGAAAATATAGCACATTGTGGAACCACTTTGATGCATTGGATGATGCAAACAGGGCGAAATGCAAGTTTTGCAAATCTACTTTAAGTATTGCTGGTGGGTCGCAAATTAATTTGAGCCGCCACCTAAAAACAAAGCTCCCACCAAGAAAACAATATTTTTATTTTAACAATAAAAATAAATAAATCAAAAAAAATAAACCATGTTTTTTTAGACAGTTAAATTTAATTCAAATTATATTTTTTCAAAATATAGTATGTAGAGGTGGAGAACTATCGATAGTCGGCGCCATCGATAGTCGACGATAGTAATTTCACAACCATCGATAGTTGACGATAGTACTATCGATAGTCAACGATAGTCCCGTCCAAAGTTTAGTAAAAAACGTGTTTTGTCCTGAAATTTCGGTCTATTATAAAATCACTATAAATGCAATGAATTAAGTGAATAAAAGTAAAAAATGAATTAGATAAACATAACAATTATTTAGGGTATCTTCCTTTTAGAGTAGTTTTTTTACAGTCCGGATACAATTTTCTATGTTCCTGAACACAGCGCAGCAAGAACTGCCTTTGTTCTTCTTCAGCCATGATAAGTCGGTTAAAATCTTGCATTAATTTAACAGACCTTTCAGCAGTATCATTTACAACTCTCAAATAACTTATTCTTCTTTTAGCTTCTAAAAAAGTAGCATTGTTATTCCAAGAAGATACATCTTCCTTTAGAAAACTGTCGTTGATATGAAGTCGTGATAAAAATTGTTTGCTCTTTTCCGATACGAAATCATCCAGTGTTTTGTCAGAAAAAAATAAGTTAAATAACATCACATCATCAACAATTTTGAAAATATAACCAAAAAATAATTTACCTTACCAAACAAATTTTTCTTCGTTCAACGGGTTATAGCGTTTGCTAAAATCTGAGGTTTTGTCTCTGTTAAAGTTGGCAATCATTTTCTTCTTAGTTTAGTTATCAACTTCATCATGAAATAGTGACAGAATGACTGACTCTTCACATAAATACCACAAGTGATGGCTAAACTTGCTTATAGAAGCTTTAGAAATTGTTGCGTCAACTTTTTCGAACTCTTTTAACATCTTCAAATAGCGCATATCTTGCTTAAGTGCTTTGGTCGCCACTGTACGTTTGAGCCAAGGGTTAACATACAACATTACGACAAATAAGCAAACATCTTGTAGGGCCTTTTTGTTCTTCGCAGTCATTCTACATTGTGAATGAAGTAAACATATTTTTAAAGAATAGATCGCTCTCGCCATCCAGCTTGCCTGATGCATAGCTCCGGGGTCCTTAGTTTTAATTTTCCTCTGTGTCTCCTCCCAAAAATATTACGCACAGTTCGACCAATTCGCGGTAGTCATCTCTTATAAAACCTTTGTCTAATTCTGCCTTATAAATAGTAACAAAGCTTGAATGTCTGTCTCGGCAACACGTTCTTTTACGAAATCAAGAGATGGTTCAATTTAACTAGAATCAATGTTTTTCCAATTTTCTCTGAGCTTTTTGAACATAGGAATAGGCTACTAGTAATTTGCTTAATCTTGGTTTCAAAGACAGCTTTTAGAAACAATTCATAAACATGATGACGACAGGCGAAAAGCAAGAATTCTCTTCCTAAAGTTTGCTCCAAAATAGCACAGGTTCCATTGAAACGGCTCGTATTGGAAGCTGTTGTGTCGCAGCACATTATTTGTACTTTAACGTGAAGCTTCCAGTCAAAGAGAGCTGTTGAGACAGCCTTAGCTTGAAGTATTCCAGAAGAACTTTCTAGTTTCGGCACTGCAAGAAGCTGTTCTCTATCGTCAAATGAAGCAATAACTGGCAAGCGTTCTTCTTTTGAACTCCGTACATATACATTTTTGATTTTCTAGTTTCAGTACGAATTCGCTGAATCGAGAATTTGTTAATAGAGAAATCATCGCTGCTCAGACCAATCGCTTCTACCACCGCATTAAGAATGTAAACGGAATCTCTAATGCTTAACTAGCACCGATCTAGGTATGGAACTAGTTTAGGTGTTATGAGATTCTTTCTACCTCTTTTCGAGCTTTGTTCATGGCAGGGAACGTCCGGCAAGGTAAGTTCAGAATTCAAGATCTGTTCTTGCACCATTTATTTGGTAGCTTGGCAACCGCTAAGGGAAATAATTTTTTTATCACTCCGTAATCCCACCGACATGTTTACGCACTAAATAGTCTCAAAAATTACGTATGGAATGGCGAATAAAACGTATAGTTACAAGTCACAGCACAGTACTTACGCAACTTGTATGGACAGGTTTAAATAGCAAGTCGGCACGGGTTATCGTTTATATATCGAACTAATATTTTTTTCTAGACAATATAGGGTTATTACGAAACATTTAAGAAGGTATGCGTAAAAAAATATCGAACTTGAAATATAAGGGACACCCTAATGTACATATTTGGTATTAAATTGCCAGTTTGTTTACTTTTTAAAGAAGAAAGTTCATATACGATATTAATATTTTTTGATCCAAAAGTTTTGGTTTGGTTTCTTTGAGCCTGGTTCGCCTCTCCGAAACAATTAGGCGAAGCTACAGAATGCATCGACGATCTACAACTGCCGCTTTGTAGTGGCCACACACCCAAGTCATGAACCTTAAATTTCGTTAATTTTGCATTTTCAAAATAGGCCTAATAATCGAGCTTTAGCGAGCTTAAGAAACCGTAAAAGCTCGCTTAATAAGTAACAGCGTTCCTTAAGAGGGTCAACGACCTCTCGTAGTCACATGATTATGCAGTTAGAAGCTTTGGCGCGAGCGACCCTCAATTGCATTAGACAAAAGAAAGAGCAAGAGAAAGCCTATGTCAAATAATGCGCGCTCTTCATGCGCATAGCTTTTTGTTTTACATCTTTAAAGCTTAGCTGCCTAAGTCATGCTTAACATCGACAAAGGTCAGTCTAAGTACGACAGTGCGCCTGTGCAAATGTGATTTTTGGAAAATTCTTGAGTGCGTTAATACAATCCAGTGAAAAGTTCTTTTATATATATATATCCATCAATATATATATTTGATATAATTTGATATAATTTCTTCGATTGCTGCGGGCCTATTAAGGTAATATGCCGGTGCAAAATTAAATTTTATATATAAAAAAAAAATACCCAAATTTTAGGCAGAGCCGCACGGCTTAACCACCCCGCAGCAACAATTTCTTTAGTGGAAATAAATTGGACGGCTGTAAAAGTCGGCCCTGGCCGAGACCATCATCACCAAGGCGCAGTAAGCGGCGCCAACAGCAACAGCGACAGTACCAAGAGCGGCTGCGCACTAAGCTGCACCAACAACAACAAGAGCGCCAGCACTAAGCGGCTGCGCACCGAGCTGCGCAAAGAGCCCCAACAACAACAAAAGCGCCAGCACTTAGCAGCTGAGCATCGGACGGGACAATAACACCATTTGATTAGATTAAACATCTGATCAAAAACCTAAATAAAACCAGCAAGTATCAACAAAAACAGATAAATATACATACATATGTAAAAAGCACCGATATATAATGTAAAGCTTAAAACAGCTGTGGGATTTGTAGAGAGGAGCTTTATTTTTTTGTTTATATGCACGATTGCACGAATAACATGTAAATTAATTCGCAGACCGATCAAGCTCTTTTTCTATTAATTTACATGTTCTTTAAGTGAACGTACCTGGTTTCTTAAAAATTATGCTAAAGTAAAAATAAAGACTTAAAATGTATTTTGTTATAGCAGTAATAATTTAATTTGAATAATGTTTAAATTTTGTAATAAGAATTATGTTTGAATGGTGCCACTTTTCATATATATATATATATAGGTTACTTATGTTTATATTTTTTTTGCCTATCATTCTAACCAATTTAAAAAATCTCCCAACAAGGTACACCGTACTACGAAATCGTTGAGCTCAGGGATTCGGCGTAAGGCGTATGAGTGAGTGGTAGTTGGTCAAATAACGACCTGTTATAGTATTTTTTTTTTTTGTTTGTAGAGGCAATTGTAGGCCTAAATATTTATATATATATATATGCATTTAAATTCACGAAACCAAATGGCCCAATAACAGAAATATTTATATCATTGTTAAAAGATAAAATATGAAAATTTCTCTAAAATTAAGTTAACAATGTATAATATTTTAAGCATTATTTTAAGTACACCCATTTGTCTTGAATTATAATACCATTATGAATTTCTAATTTTTCCGAGTGTTCACTCTGAGTAGGACAGAATTGGGCTTATAGGATCATGAAAACCCAATAGGTTGCTTTAGGCTCAAAATAGACGGCCTAGCCGTTTATCATTAGACATAGGTTGGGTGGGTAAAGACGGGACTAATTTATTTCCATTTAGTTTATTCTTTTTGTATTATTATTTGTCCATGTGCACCTAAAATTTATGTTCAGTGTGTATCAGGAGTCAGTCCGCAGTTAACGCACTTTGCCAATTTTTTGTCATCTGACGTTTTATAGAATTTCCGTACTTGTGAGATTTTCTTTTTTTGTGTTTGTCTCTCGGTTGACAAATCTTTCTCCTCTCTTTCTGCCTTTCAGCCCCTTCTGAGGCTGCTTGGAGAATTAGCGACAATGGTTTTTATTAATTTAAAAACAGAATATACGTACGTCGACTCCAGCTTAATCGGATAGTGAGTGTGCGAATGTTAAGGGAGGTAATATTAAAGTTATCCAAGTTCAAAAGTCAAAAAACTATCTTTTGAAATACTTAGCTAATGTTAATTTAGGAATTTGCGTTTCTATTGATCATTAATTGATAGAACGACCAAATTATATTCAGTTAGTATAGGCAAAATAGTTATGACAAAATATGTTTATAAATGACTATGATCAGTTTTTCGGAATTGCCACCTGCTAGACAATGTGATTTAGAGGTAGACCAATTAAAGACCTAGTCAATTTTATAAACAGCAATAGAATAAAAGTAAATTTCATGAGTTGTATGCTGCTATTTATATTTATACCGACCTTTTGTGTTTTCATGTACCTTTTTGACTATTCTTGTTTGAAAAGAGTGAACAATAATTTTTATGAATTTTTGCTATATTCTTCTTTTTGTGTTTATAGAACATATACTTTTGATAGTGATATTTTAATTGTTAGGTTGTGTCTTTTTGAAAATAATTTTTGTATACATTGAGTTGAGTCTGGAAGTAAATATTTATATCTCTTTTTTGTGTTATTTGGAACATTATAAATAATCATTAATTAATTAATTGTTGTTGTGTTATTTATTATTAATAATTAATAATTATTTATAATTTGATAATAGTTTTATTAATAATTTATAATTAATAATAATTAATTATTTGGATATTTATAACCGGAATCTACCTTAAAAAATAAAAAATGTCTGTCCGTCATAGTAATGAGGAAATGCGCCTGCGGGCAATACAAATAATATCCCCTGTGGCATATGCCGCGAAAGTATTGGCAGGGAACAATCAATAGCTACAACTAATTGCAGACACCTTTTTCATGAAGGTTGTATTAAAGAGTTCCTTAAAAGTAGTAAGCTATGCCCCATTTGTAGGACCGAGTGCCAACCTGAGCAACTTCGCTTTACTGGAGGCGAACAAACTTCAGAGACAACAGCACATACACAAAGTGCGTCAAACGTCGATTTGGAGCCAGGTTTTAGAAGCAAGACTCAATATAGACCCAAAAGAGGCCGTGGTGCAACACCAAAAAGAGGCATGCAGACTAGGTCTCAATGTGAATATAGAGATAATCAAGAACCGAAAGATCATTCAGAAAGAGTTAGTGAGGCTGAAATACAAGAAAATGTTACGAGCTATATACATACCCTAATTCAGGCCAAACAAAAATCCATGATGGACGAGCTAGGCGTTTTTATTAAGAATTCGATAGTGCAAGCTTTAGAGTCCCAGATGAGAAATTTAAATGTTGACAGGGTCAATCTAGAGAGTATCAAGGAAAGATCCCATGCACCATCAAGAATGTCCATGGAAGCGCCACAGCCATTTGAATTTGAAAGAGTTGAATATGACAGAAATGTACCTGTAGCCTCTAATATACACCCAGAGAAAGCCGCAGGGATTCTAGTTGGCATCTCAAGTACGACGGCTCTAAAGACTCAATGCATGTAGAGGAATTTCTATATAGAGTACGTTCACTAACATCACAGACCTTAAACCATGATTATGCTCTTTTGTGTGACAACTTGCATTTACTGTTTATAGGTAAAGCAAGTGATTGGTTTTGGAATTTCCACAAAAAGAACTTCCAATTTTCATGGCAATCCTTTTGTTCAGCATTCAGAGAGAGGTTTGATGACGCTAAAGATGATTTTGATTTGTGGAAGCTGATAAGAAAGCGAAAACAGAAAGACAATGAATCGTTCAACGATTATCAGTCTGCAATTGAGGAATTGGTAGCGCGTCTTCCAGAAGAAATCAGCGAGCAGAAGTTTATTGATATTTTAAAGCGTAATGCTAGAACCACGCTTAGGTATGAACTTTTGCATATAAAAATAAATAGCGTCAGAGAACTTAGAGAAGAGGTTCGAAAGCATGAGAATTTCTGTAGGGAAACAAATGCCGTCCCATTCCGTCCGAAGTTAGGTAGGCCTAATGTCTCTGAAATTTTAAGTGAGGAAGACGAACTTGAAGAAGCCAACGTATCAAAGATACGCCGCTATCGACTCGTTTGTTGGAATTGTGACAAACCAGGTCATCGTTTCGACGATTGCATGGGAGAAAGAAGGGTTTTTTGCTATGGATGTGGCGCCAAAAACACATATAAGCCTCAATGTAGCAAGTGCAACCCGTCGGAAAACCCAAAGCGGGATGCGGCAGTGAACTCAAGCTTGACGCATCCAGACCAAAACAAGAACTTGAGGGAAACAGAGATAGACCTGCACAAAAACTAAGTTTGCTAAATCATTCTGCAACCCAGACTGATGAATTTGATTGTAAGACACCAGAGATAGAAGTTGAAATTAGCAGTATAGATCCAATAACTCACTCAAAGCGCTCCATACAGCGTTTGAAAGAATTTTGGAAAAAGGTTCGTAGGACTCGTAAAATGTATTGCTGAAACAAACATTTTACGAGTTATGAGTTCTGACGAAAGAATATATACTGATTTAGAAATTGAAGGGCACACATTTAAAGCCTTATTAGACTCAGGGGCCACCATTAGTTGTTTAGGCGGGGCAGCTGCTAGTACGCTGATTAAACACCCAAAAACTCAGAAATGTTCAGGGCGTATTAAGACAGCTGGTAACCAGCGATGTGCAGTTAAGGCTTCACTGACTGTCCCTATCAAATTCCGAAATCAAATTAAAGATATAGTATTATATATAGTCCCGGACTTACAACAAGATGTATATTTAGGTATAGATTTCTGGCAGAAGTTTGGTCTTTTGAAAGCATTAATGATGGAAAACGCAAGCGTTAGCGAGTTGAATACTTGTAAAGAAATTAAAGATTCGCCAAAAATGCACCACCTTACTCCAGAGCAAAATCTCAGATTACAATTCGTAATAGATACTTTTCCTTCATTTGAGAAAGAAGGCTTAGGCCGCACTAATCTTGTCAGTCACTCTATTAAGTTGAATACTTACACTCCCGTAAAACAGCGACACTGGCCCATTTCTCCAGCTAAAGAGAAAATAATGTTTGAGCAAGTCGAAAATATGTTAAAATTAGATGTGATAGAGAAGTCCACAAGTTCCTGGAGCAGCAATAGTGTAATGGTAGAAAAAATTGATAAAAAACGACTATGTTTAGATTCTAGGGTAATAAACAAATATACTCTTAAAGATGCATATCTGTTACCCCAAATAGATGGCATTTTGAGTAGATTACCACCAGCGAAATACATAACTGGTATTGATATGAAGCATGCATATTGGCAGATACCATTAGACGAGGCTTCTCGCCAGTATACAGCCTTCACTGTTCCAAATCGCGGATTATATCAATATAAAGTTATGCCGTTTGGTCTAACAAATGCAGCCCAAACACTTTGTAGGCTTATGGATCATGTAATTCCTATTAACCTACGTACTCGCGTATTTGTTTATTTAGACTTACTAGTTCTATCCGATGACTTTGAACAACATATGTGGCGCTTCACTTAAGAAAAGCAAATTTAACAATAAATATTGCCAAATCCAAATTCTGCATGAAAGAAATTAAGTATCTTGGGTTTTTAATTGGTTATGGCCAACTAAAAACTGATCCCGGCAAAATACAGGCGATTGTCGATTTTCCAGTACCTAAGTCAGTAAAACAACTCCGTCGATTTTTGGGAATGGCAGGATGGTACCGCCGGTTTGTCGACAATTACGCAACAATTAGTTTTCCTTTAACAGAATTATTAAAGAAAAATGTAGTAGCAGATGCTCTATCGCGTCAAAATGATGTCGAAGAGTAAGAAGATCAAGGCCCAATCGTGGATTTGACATCGGCTGAGTTTAAGTCCCCTGAATATCTAGTTCTTTTAGAAAGAATTCGCTTAAATCAGTCCAAATTACCAGACTTGAAAATAAAAGATAACCTTGTGTATAAAAGGACAGAGCACGCAACGGGAGACCTTGCTCAAGAAAATTTTACTTGGAAGTTATGGATTCCAGAAAAGCTCACCCACAATATATTTTCCAGAGCTCACGACCCGCCTAATGCTTCACATTGTGGTATAGGTAAAACAGTAGAAAAGTTAAAAAGATATTTATTTTGGCCCAAAATGGTTACCCAAATAAGGGCTTACATTTCAAAATGTGATACTTGTCGTCAGACGAAAAGTCCAAATACAGTATTAAAGCCACCTATGGGGAAGCCAATGACATCAGAACGCCCATTTCAAAAACTTTATATGGATTTGTTAGGACCATACCCAAGGTCAATGAGCGGAAATATAGGTCTTTTAATCATTGTTGAGCATCACACCAAATTTCATTTCGTGTCGCCTTTAAAAAAATTCACCTCCGATAAGATTTGCTATTATTTGGCAAATACCTTATTTTGTACTTTTGGCGTCCCTGAAACTATTTTAACTGATAATGGTTCACAATTTGTCTCGAACCTATTCAAATCTTTCCTTACACGTTTTGGAATAAAACATATGTGTACAGCGATATATTCGTCACAGGCAAATGCAAGTGAGAGGTTGAATAGGTCCGTTTTAGCAGCTATACGAGCCTACATTGGCAAGGATCATTCGAGTTGGGACCAGAAACTGCCCGAAATAGGAGCAGCGCTTAGAGCGAACGTTCATCGCAGTACAGGGTATTCTCCTTATTTTCTAGTGTTTGGTCAAAATATGATACTTAATGGGAAAGATTATGATCTGCTTCGCAGTTTAAAATTGTTTTCTGATGATACACTGCCGCTCAACTGAATAGGTTCACGATTTCTATAAAAGTTATTGGATCATATCTTTTTAATTAATTGGCCGATTGTGATGAAATATATTTTTTTTTATAGAAAATTTTATTGTTAATAATAAAAAACAGTTAGCGGTCGCTAACATTAGTACAAATAATTTTTTTTTTTTGTTTTGCATTAACATACCAAAATTTGACTGTTTATTTTGGCTCAACAGAATAGGTTCAATAGTATTTGACTTCAATTTGTGAGCGACAGCCATAATTTAAAGACGTCAATTCTTAAGTTTTTCTCAATTAAGAGTAATCGCAGCAATTATTATGTAAAATGGGCCGCGGAACTCAACTAAGTGATTTTGTAAAAGGTAGAATAGAAGGATATGTCGAATCTGGTCTAAGTCACCGTCAAATCGCAAAAAAATTTGATCGAAGTCAAAATGTTGTGAGTAATTATCTTCGAAATACCTCGAACTATGGCAATAACATAAAAGAAGGTGCAAAATACGCGACAACGGGAACAGCCAGAAGACATATTATTAGAACTGCATCCAATTCAACTCGCTCAGCTGCCAAAATCAAGGAAGCATGCGGTGTTAAGGCCAGTCTGGCGACTGTAAAACGCATAATTCGTAGGGCTAAATATTTGAGGAGGTTGAAAATTAAAAAAAAACCACCTCTTAATGATGTGCGTAAAGCTGCACGCCTTCGGTTTGCTCAAGATCATATGTCATGGAAGTAGGAATGGAACACTGCCGTGTTTTCCGAAGAGAAAAAATTCAATCTGGATGGTCCGGACGGGTATAATTACTACTTCCATCACCTACGAAAGGAATAATGTGTTTCAAGTCGCCACCACTCTTGTGCAGGTGGAATAATGGTGTGGGGAGGCATATCCTATTATGAGACTTGTGAACTGCAGTTTGTTTCATCAAAAATTAATGCAAATGTGTACAAAACTGTACTACAAAAGAGTTTTCCACAATTTTCCAATGTGTTTCACCGGCTGTCATGAACATTCGAGCATGACAACGCACCCATTCACACTGCAAGAGTGACAAAACAGTGGAATGCAGACCAGAACGTAAGATTGCTCGAGTGGGCACCATACTCCCTGGACCTAAATATTATGGAAAACGTTTGGGCACTGTTGTCTCGAAAAGTTTATGAGGGTGGGAGACAATTTAAAGGCACAGAGTCCTTAATTGACGCCATTAAAAACGCCTGGACAGAGATTTCTCTTGGAGTTATCGAAAACTATTATAAATCTTTGCAAATTGGATATATACGAAGTTATACTTAAAAAAAGGAGGGCATACTAATTACCAAATTATAGCGAAAAAGTATATATTTTTATTAAAAATAAACCATACTGTGAATAAATACTTTTTATATTTTTATTTCTTATTCGAATCTCTTGAACCTATTCTGTTGAGCCAAAATAAACAGTCAAATTTTGGTATGTTAATGCAAAACAAAAAAAACAAAATAATTTGTACTAATGTTAGCGACCGCTAACTGTTGTTTATTATTAACAATAAAATTTTCTATAAAAAAAAATATATTTCATCACAATCGGCCAATTAATTAAAAAGATATGATCCAATAACTTTTATAGAAATCGTGAACCTATTCAGTTGAGCGGCAGTGTACCTTGATACAGCCTGCAGATGCTCTTCAAGTTATCAGACAAGCCGCTCAAAATAAGATTGCTGAGTCTCACGAGAAAAATGCTAGAACGTACAATTTACGTAGTCGAAATATCTCACTGAAAGTTGGTGACCAAGTGTTCGCCCGCAATTTTTGTCAGAGTGATGCTTCTAAGAAATTCAGTTCTAAACTAGCACCTGTTTTTATGCCAGCTAAAGTACTTCGTAAAGTTGGGAACGCGTTCTACCAATTGGAAAGACGATGAGAAAGATGTTCCGCGCGGATGCCGACGTCCAAGAAGACTCGGACCACGACAGCATTAATACAGCGGACGAAGACGCTTTACTGCGCTCTCCAGGCGATGACCGAGGTGCCATTTCTGCTCGCAAGAAAGGGCCGAGGTCAAAGCCGAGCAAGGAGGGGCTTAAAGCAAAAGCTCAGTATAAGACTGCGGTGAAGATCTGCGGTAGACTTGAAAACAAGTCCGACCTGACGAAGGAGGAGGAAGAAAGGTTGGCTTGGGCGAAAGATACCGTGGAGAAAGGCCGGGCTTACTTCGCGGCAAAAGCTTGGTGTGCTCCGACGGACTCGAAGTTTGCAAACCGGGTCGAGGAGAACCTTGCCGTAAAGCGACAGAGATCAACCGATTGCGAAGTGCAAAGCGGAAAGCGGCAGAAGCACAAGGAGGGGTACAGTGCGAGAAACGTGAACGAGAAGCCCAGCACTTCGAAAGCGGCCATGAAGCCCAGCACTTCGAAGATGGCTACGGCTAGTGTAGTGGCCAAACGGCACTTAACCGTGGCACTCATTGACCGTAGCCAACCGCAGGGGAAGATGACGCAGGAGCAGTGGTCGGCCGTGGAGATGAAACTCCTGGAGGCCATGTTCGTAAGAATGAGGGAAGAGCCCACGGCGCCGATGCCGTCGTTCGATGGCGCGGGCTGGTTTGACGGGGTTAAACTCGTCAAATGTAAGGACGACCCGACCCTCGAGTGGTTAAAAACGGCCGCTGTCGAACTACGGGGCCTATGGGTAGGGGCTTCTCTTGAGGTAGTAGACAGGTACAGTATTCCGTCTTTACCTAAGGCGAAGGTGCTAATACCGCGCGTGGTGAAGCCGGAAGATGCACTCTGTCTACTACAGCGACAGAATCCTGATGTGCCGACGAACGACTGGAGGGTGCTGCACGTTTCTAAGCCAGCTGATAAGAACGCTGGCCAGAACTTCATCCTCCAGATCAACAAGATGGCCGAGGATATCCTCTACCCTAGGTTCGGGAAGATGGCGTGGGGCGTAGGGAGTGTGTACCTGCGTCTCAAAAAGCGCCATCCTGCTGACAATAACGACAACACACTGGCCGCAGGTGAAGTGGAAGGCGATCTTGGGATAGAGAAAATCCTGGAAGCTTCCCTCACGCTGATGAACGAGCAGGAGGTGGGTGAACCGGCGGTAGCAGTCGACCCCATGAAGGTCCCAGAAGCGAATGCTGAAGGTCCTTCAGATAAACCTCCACCGCAGTAAAATTGCCTCAGCCGAGCTTCTCCTCAACATAGAGGGGGGCGGCTACGACGTTGCCTTGATCCAGGAACCGTGGTTGGCATCAGGAGACCTGGTTTCTGGCCTAAAATCGAGGCAATTCAACTTATACGTTCCTGACACTACAGGCAAGATAAGGACAGCTGTCCTTGTACGAAAATCTGTCTACTCGTTTCTAATAACCAATTTCTCCACAGGAGATCTAACCGCGGTGGCCTTAAAGGACGGCAAGGATGACGTGCTACTCCTCGCGTCCTGCTACATGGCCCACGACGTCGAAGCGCCACTACCTGAGCTCCTAAAGTTGGCGGACGAAGCCATGAAGAGGAGGCAGCAGCTGATAGTTGGAGCGGATGCGAACGCTCATCACTCGGCATGGGGCAGCGGTGACATTAACACAAGAGGTGAGTCTTTACTAGAATACATAATTCGTAGTAGCTTGTATATAGCCAACAGGGGTGGGGAACCCACTTTCGTTGGGCCCACCTCCAGTAACGTGTTGGATATAACACTCCATACAAAAGATATAAGTGTCGAGGACTGGAGGGTACTTAGTATACCCTCTTTCTCTGACCATAGATATTTAGCCTTTTCACTCGTTTTTACCCCCAAAATCGCTGCAACGCCTGTCAGAAATCCTAAGAATACGAACTGGGACCTGTACAGACGCACACTTCAGCGTAAACTTGGTAACCCTATGGTTAGTAGCTCTACGGTCGCGCTTGAAACAACAGTTGCAACCCTAACCTCTTATCTTAACAGTGCCTATCATGTATCATGTCCTCTTGCTCGTGCAAGGCGTAAGTCCAAGCCACCTTGGTGGAACAAGGAGCTGGGCGTTCAAAGACGCTACGTACGCGAAATCTTCAAGCTTGCGAAGCAGGCAGAAAGTGAAGTGTGTTGGGATGAGTACAAAGATTCACTCAAAGAATTCCAAAAAAGCGGTCCGTACCGCCAAAAGAAACTCGTGGAAGAATTTCTGTGGCAGTATCGAAAAGGTAACAGAGACGGCCAGACTTAGGAAACTCCTATCAAAGCAGCCTTCTGTTCCTGGCCTAATTCGCGATAACTGTGGTAACTGGACGAGTAATTGTCAGGAATCGCTGGAAGCTCTGGTTTCGGCACACTTTCCTGGAAATACCGTACCTACAGGTATCAACTCATAAGAATATGTGATTAACAGCAGCGACGAAGCCAAAATACAGCGCTTAGTCACTCATGGCAAGGTTGACTGGGCGGTGAGATCTTTCGACCCATACAAGTCACCGGGACCAGATGGCATTTTTCCAGCCGTGCTTCAGCAGGCCCTGGACTTGCTGATCCCTTGGCTAAAGGCAATATTTAAAGGGTGCTTGAGACTTGGTTATGTGCCTACGGCATGGAGAGAGGCAATGGTTGTGTTCATTCCCAAAGCAGGAAAGACCAGCCACCTCTACCCTAAGGACTTTCTTCCGATCAGTCTCACATCCTTTCTACTCAAATCGCTCGAGAAAATCCTTGACGAAGACATAAGAGCCTCATTGGGATCTGGTTTCTCGGACGCTCAACACACATACATGAAGGGTAGATCTACGGAATCAGCTCTTCACACGCTGACACGATGTATTGAAGGTGCTATGGATCACAAGGAGTACGCACTCGCGGTATTTCTGGACATAGCCGGAGCTTTTAATAACCTGTCGCTTGAAGCTCTCAAGGAGGGGCTTCAATCGCTTGACACGAATAGCTGCACTTACCGGTGGATATGCAGTCTGTTGAACTGCAGAAGGATAAGGGCAGAGTGGAACGGTGCCATAATCTCCAGGGAAACGAACAGAGGAACCCCGCAAGGTGGTGTCATCTCTCCCCTACTATGGCTCCTAGTAGTCGACAGAATTCTGAAACAATTTGAAGGCAGAGCCACAAAACTAATTGCGTATGCTGACGACATCGCTGTAGTAGTCACAGGCATATGCCTTTCAACTCTCAGTGATCTGATGACAAGGTCACTGGACACGATTCACCGATGGGCCACTAATGCAGGGCTAGACGTTAATCCGGAAAAGACGGACCTACTGCTCTTCACCAGGAGATACAAAACCCCGCAGTGGACCCCACCTAGACTAAACGGCTCTCTACTGACTCTGAAAACGCAAACTAGATACCTAGGAGTGGTTCTGGATAACAAGCTGCTGTGGAAGGCCAATGTGGAAGAGCGTGTGAAAAAGGCCAGTAATGCCCTATACGCATGTAAAAAGATGCTGGGCTGCACTTGGGGCCTCTCACCCACTCTAATGCATTGGTGCTACACGGCAATTGTTCGTCCGATACTGCTCTACGGCGTCCTAGTTTGGTGGAAGGCGACAACCAAAACGACGTACCTGAAGCCACTGGAACGCGTTCAGCGACTTGCATCGCTGTGCACTACAGGGGCTCTCCGTTCAACACCCACAGCGGCGCTAAACATCATTTTAGATTTACTTCCGATTGACCTCTACGCGGAGTACTCAGCTGCTCGTACAGCTGGGCGCCTAAAAGCGGCGGGTCTTTTTAAGAACATTCGCTACGGACATAGTTCAATAGGACAGGGACTCTCTGACGAAATTGACTATGTCATACCGCACCTACAATTTGGGAAAAGGGTAAGGTGACGATGGAGGAAGACGGCTGTCGTAAAGGCCTTATACTCAGTCAGAATACCTATAACCTATTTACTGACGGCTCAAAGATGGAAAAGGGCGTTGGTGCTGGAGTATACTGCTCCGAGCTTAATGTAAGTCAAAGTTACAGGCTTCCGGACCACTGCAGCATCTTCCAGGCTGAAGTATTCGCCGCAATGAAGGCGGCTGAGCTGGCATGCACCAACACTTCAACTGGAACAAAGATTAACCTCTTTATAGACAGTCAAGCCGCTATCAAGGCTATTGTATCGCACTGTACATCCTCCTTCCACGTCCTTGAATGCCAGGCAGTCATCCAGAGATTAGCTGCGGCTCGTAAACTGCATATCTACTGGGTGCCTGGACATAAAGGCATAATGGGGAATGAAATGGTGGATGCAATTGCCAAAAGCGGTCTCTAGACATCGTCTGACCACCCTAGGAGAACCAGCGTTTCTCGGTCTAGAAGAGGTGGCCAGGCTACAAGTTGGGCGGCTACTTAATTTCGCTAAAAAAGTCAAATTTTTAACCGACCATCACTTTGCCTCGAATCTGGCACAGCTAAGGATCAAAAGGTCTATGCTAGGCTGCACTATGTTGTGGCCGGCCAGTGTAACCTAACCTAACCTAACCAATTTGAAAACGAACAAGGGAAAAACTTAGGAATATACCATTTAAAAGACATTCAAGTAAAGAAATAATCTTCCTTTATTCAGTGAATGCCCCGACAGTATGATAGTCGTTCCATTAACTGTGCTGTAGTGGCCATACACCCAAGTCATGAACCTAAAATTTTGTTAATTTTGCATTTTCAAAATAGGCCTAATAATCGACCTTTAGCGAGCTTAAGAAATCGTAAAAGCTCGCTTAATAAGTAACAGCGTTCCTTAAGAGGGTCAACGACCTCTCGTAGTCACATGATTATGCAGTTAGAAGTTTTGGCGCGAGCGACCCTCAATTGCATTAGACAAAAGAAAGAGCAAGAGAAAGCCTATGTCATATAATGCGCGCTCTTCATGCGCATAGCTTTTTGTTTTACATCTTTAAGCCTGCGCAAATGTGATTTTTGGAAAATTCTTGAGTGCGTTAATACAATCCAGTGAAAAGTTCTTTTATATATATATATATATATATCCATCAATATATATATTTGATATATTTGATATACTATATATATATTGTACAATATATTGTGTTTCTTTTTTATTAATTTCTTCGATTGCTGCGGGCCTATTAAGGTAATATGCCGGTGCAAAATTAAATTTTATATATAAAAAAAAAATACCCAAATTTTAGGCAGAGCCGCACGGCTTAACCACCCCGCAGCAACAATTTCTTTAGTGGAAATAAATTGGACGGCTGTAAAAGTCGGCCCTGGCCGAGACCATCATCACCAAGGCGCAGTAAGCGGCGCCAACAGCAACAGCGACAGTACCAAGAGCGGCTGCGCACTAAGCTGCACCAACAACAACAAGAGCGCCAGCACTAAGCGGCTGCGCACCGAGCTGCGCAAAGAGCCCCAACAACAACAAAAGCGCCAGCACTTAGCAGCTGAGCATCGGACGGGACAATAACACCATTTGATTAGATTAAACATCTGATCAAAAACCTAAATAAAACCAGCAAGTATCAACAAAAACAGATAAATATACATATGTAAAAAGCACCGATATATAATGTAAAGCTTAAAACAGCTGTGGGATTTGTAGAGAGGAGCTTTATTTTTTTGTTTATATGCACGATTGCACGAATAACATGTAAATTAATTCGCAGACCGATCAAGCTCTTTTTCTATTAATTTACATGTTCTTTAAGTGAACGTACCTGGTTTCTTAAAAATTATGCTAAAGTAAAAATAAAGACTTAAAATGTATTTTGTTATAGCAGTAATAATTTAATTTGAATAATGTTTAAATTTTGTAATAAGAATTATGTTTGAATGGTGCCACTTTTCATATATATATATATATAGGTTACTTATGTTTATATTTTTTTTGCCTATCATTCTAACCAATTTAAAAAATCTCCCAACAAGGTACACCGTACTACGAAATCGTTGAGCTCAGGGATTCGGCGTAAGGCGTATGAGTGAGTGGTAGTTGGTCAAATAACGACCTGTTATAGTATTTTTTTTTTGTTTGTAGAGGCAATTGTAGGCCTAAATATTTATATATATATATATGCATTTAAATTCACGAAACCAAATGGCCCAATAACAGAAATATTTATATCATTGTTAAAAGATAAAATATGAAAATTTCTCTAAAATTAAGTTTACAATGTATAATATTTTAAGCATTATTTTAAGTACACCCATTTGTCTTGAATTATAATACCATTATGAATTTCTAATTTTTCCGTGTGTTCACTCTGAGTAGGACAGAATTAGGCTTATAGGATCATGAAAACCCAATAGGTTGCTTTAGGCTCAAAATAGACGGCCTAGCCGTTTATCATTAGACATAGGTTGGGTGGGTAAAGACGGGACTAATTTATTTCCATTTAGTTTATTCTTTTTGTATTATTATTTGTCCATGTGCACCTAAAATTTAAGTTCAGTGTGTATCAGGAGTCAGTTTTTAGGTCGTTCTCCTCTCTTTCTGCCTTTCAGCCCTCGGCACACTGAGTGTGAGGGAGTCCCAACGTTTACCTAAAATTCGACACATAGTCAAAATACATCATAGCTACAGTATGAACTCGGTAATCTCAACTCTCGATACACGCAATTCCTCGATTTTTGAAACACTAAGAAAGAGCTTCATGAGACGAGTTATATATTTTTCCTCGGTTGTTGCAACCTCCTCAATAAGAGAACTTTTTATTGAGGTATCACTGTTTTAATCAATTTTTCACAAATATTTTTTAGCAACGCCACAAATAAACGCGCAAATATTACTTTTTGGTGATGTGAAAACTATCGGAGAACTATCGATAGCACTATCGGCACTATCGTAAATGTCTGGCCGCTATCGATGGTAGCTCGATAGTGCTCAACCATCGATAGTGCCGATAGTACTATCGATAGTTCTCCACCTCTATTAGTATGATTAAGAAACAAAAACCGGCATAAAAACGAACAACTGAACGAAAAGAACGACTTCGTTCACTGAAAAAAAAGAACGATTGAACTTGTTCAGTGAAATGAACTAGGCTTACCCAACTCTAATAAAGTCTCCTGCATAGTATGCAGGACCTATAGAGGACGGCAGTTACTTTTCGATAATGGATGACGAATTTTCAAAGTGGCTTCGACAAACAATGAAGGTTCAAGCCGAAGGCTGATTTAAATTATCAGGCAACAAGGAGCAGTAATGTGACTACGCCACAACAACAAGTACCGCT
Source organism: Chymomyza amoena (assembly GCA_037043745.1). Taxonomy (NCBI): domain Eukaryota; kingdom Metazoa; phylum Arthropoda; class Insecta; order Diptera; family Drosophilidae; genus Chymomyza; species Chymomyza amoena. The sequence goes on from JBAMAX010002620.1 coordinate 77,758, forward strand.
GGCATTAAGAATATCACCCAGGAACCAATGACCTGTGGACAGATTCATGCTGTCATAGATACAAAATAAAATACTCAAAAGCGAGGGTGTACTGAATGCTATATCTACATCGATATCACGATGCATGCCAAGTATAGTAAACATGACTCACTTTGATGAGTTAGCTCAGTTGCTCATTTTGGAGTGAGTGAGTAGTCTTGCTCACTTGTTCAGTTGCTCACACATTTTTAGTGCACTTCATGGGCATGATATTTTAAGTAAATAGTGTACTTTTACACGCATCTATACACATGCAAGGCGACCACTGAAAAGTAGCGCTACCATACCAAATATGAAATTGCGCGGTTAGTTTGAAAACAAAAATGAATGTGGCGACTTCACGCCCCAGAGTAAGTGAGTAGTGAGTAATCATGGTATAATTAATTATACCATGGTGAGTAATGATCAAGTGAGTAGTGAGTAACTGCGCCAAAAAGAACAACTTCGCTGAGTTGACTCGCTTGCTCACTTTTAGAGAGCTGCTAATTTTTGCTCACTAACTCATGAGCAACCCCTTATTACCACTTATTTATTTAACTGCGCCTTAAATTCGTCGCACTTCATAATGACAACTTAGTTAAAATTCAAATCATCATTATCATTAAAAATATCTATTAACATGCCAAAATAAGTAATCCGAATTATTGTTATTTAGTCCACAACTAGGTGGCAACTGATTAGCACGATCTCATGATCTCATCATACCATCAGCCGACGAGGAAGAAGGCCTGACTAAGTTAAAAAGAGTATTATGTTTCGCAAGTCGATCAGGATTACAAATCAAGTGGAAAAAATATCAATTTTTTAAACGTAGGGTTAGTTTCAATAATAGGAATGGTACAATCAAGCCCTCTAAAGAGAAGACTTTGGCAGTTGAAAGTTTCCCGGTTCCGAAGAATAAGAAAGGGCTTCAGCGCTTTATAGGTTTACTATCATATTTTAGGAGGTTTGTCAGAGATTTTGCTATAATAGCCAAGCCGTTGACGGATATGATGAAACAGAAGGTTGATTTTAAAATGGATTGTGAAAAACTAGCAGCATTTAATCACCTAAAGGCATGTTTGTTGAGTCCACTAGTGCTGCAATTGTTCAACCCGACAGCCATAACAGAGATCCATTGTGACGCGAGTATGTATGGGTAAGGCGCAATATTGTTGCAGGCAGATTCTGAAGATGGAAATTTTCATCCAGTAGAGTATTTGAGTCGTAATACAACACCAGCAGAGCAAAAATATACGTCTTATGAGTTGAAAGTTTTGGTTGTAGTTCAGTCCTTTAAGAAGTGGCTAGTATATGTACTTGGACTGAGGATTAAAATAGTTACAGATTGTAACGCTTTTGGAATGACGGTTAATAAAAAATATGTTCCATTAAGAGTCGCACGTTGGTCAATTTTCTTACAAGACTTCGAATTCACAGTAGAGCATTGCTCGGGAACCAGAATGAAACATGTGGATGTGGAGGATTCTTTGAGAAATAAAAAAAGCAGGCTCAATTGTTGAATGACTGGATAAGTGTTATCATTAAATTGTTAGAACAGGGAATTTATGAAGATTTTGATATGCATGGTGGTGTGTTGTATAAGGATCCCAATAAGAAACTGATTGTCATACCATCCAGCGTGGAACGAGAAATAATAACGATAGCTCATCGTCAGGGTCTTTGGAGTAAAGAAACCGTTGATTTAATAGAAAGAGAGTATTTTATACCGCATGTGTCTAGTAAGGTCGGAAATATGATAAAATCGTATCTAGAGTGCATTGTAAGCGAGGTGAAGCCAGGACGTAAAGAAGGGTTTTTGAACGTTATCAATAAAGGAGACAAACCATTGACAACTTACAATATTGATCATATTGGCTCCATGGAATAAACTAAGAAGTTATATAATTACATTCTAGTGGTTGTTGACTCTTTTTCAAAATTTGTTTGGCTATATCCCACTAAGACATCAGAGCCTATGAGGTAATTGATCGTCTACAGAAACAGTCTGAGGTGTTCGGAGATCCAAGTTGCATAGTCACAAACCGAGAAACAGCGTTCACTTCTGGTGTTTTCGAAAAATTTTGTGAGCTAAGAAATATTCAAAATTTACTGATTGCAACTGGAGTTCCGTGAGGAAACGGAGAAGTAGAGCGAATTAATCGTAGGGTAATTACTTTGTTAACAAAGCTATGTGTTGAAGACCCAAAATCTTGGTATAAGAGTGTAGGCAGAGTTCAGCAGTTTATTAATTCGTCACCCCCTAGAAGCACAAAAGTATCCCCCTTCAAAACTTTGACTGGACTGGAAATGAGGACAAAATACGACAAAGGGCTCAGAAATATGCTTGATGAAGAATTGATAAATGAATTGGAGGAAGAGAAAATGAGATCCGCCGAATGGCAAGAGACAACATAGCAGAGTTGCAAGAAGAGAATCGTAGAACCTATAATAACAACAGAAAGAAAGAAAATGAATATGAAATTAACGACATGGTAGCCATAAAACGTACAGAATTTGGGCCAGGGTTAAAGTTAAACAGAAAATGCTTAGGACCGTACAAGGTAGTGCGCAAATTGAGGTATGGCAGGTATGTTGTCGAAAAGGTTGGAGAAAGCGAAGGACCGAATAAGACGAATACAGTAGCCGAGTATATGAAGAAATGGTCTCCATTATTCGGGACGAATATGGATGTAGGATGGCCGAATGTGGGAATGGCAGTTGGTAGCTAAGCAGCTGACCATCAAGGTAGGAAGTCAGCAGCTTAGCAGCTGACCTTCAAGAAGCATGAGTTGGCAGCGTTGTAAAAGTAAGAAGAAGCATAAGTTGGCAGCACAATAGCAGCAGGGCAAGAGTTTTAGAGAGCAGCCGTAGAGTTAAGACGTGCGCAATTGTTACGCGATGTAACGAGGCTATTAGCCCTGTCACATAAATAATTAAAACTAATAATTAATTTCTTAGATATAAGATAAATTTAGTACTTTTTACTTTGTAGGTATAAGTTTAGTATTAAGTTAAATTAAGTGTTGTAAAAACAAGGTTAAACATCGATAAGAAGATCGCCACGCCGGGCTGCCAACCCAGCCTGCCGATAGCCGGCTATCGGCAAAAACGATAGACGGATGTCGTTAAGCTGCGGTATGAGCCGGCGCACAGTGGCACGGCAGCCGCAAAAGCGTTGCATAAATCAAAATGTTTATGTAAATGTTTTATAAAATAAATACATGTATCTTATTCAGAACTTTCCAAGGATCACGAATATTTAAATTTTATTCAATTCGGCAGAATAGTTTAGTTCCTACAGCCGCTCAAAGTTGATTAAATTTTCAGCTATAAAAAAATCGTAATTTTTAAAAAAAAAGTTAAAGTTTAAAGTTCTTTTGTAAAAAAACTACGCAACCAATCTCTATTTTTTTGGTTTCTATGAAAAGTTACATGAAATTTAAACATAAACGAAAAAAAAAATTACTTTGTATCTTTTATGTTTTTTTCAATAATTTCGTTTAGTTGAACTACTATGTATATAAAAATTCTGTTCAGCAAATCCCATTTTTTAGTTTAACATAAATGATTTTGTTATTAATTGATTTACCTGCTGTATACAATTTGTGTCCTCCTGAATCCCCCGCCCCTTGGACGTAAGGCCAAAAACTGCAGAAACCCAACTCCAAAAATGATGCCGCAGGTACAATAAGAAGAACAACACGGAGTATATGCATCTACTAAATACGAATTTTTTGGCTTTCATTTTTACTCGGCAATAAAATAAAGCCTACCTGTGACGTTTGAAAAAAAAATGTACATATTTAGATAGATTATTATTAAAAAAATTGAAATTTTTTGGTTTGTTCAAGTACTTTACTGAAATCATCCGAATATAGGTATGCAACCTTTCCCTTTACAATGAAATATTAGGTACCTATTAAAAAAACATTTTATGTAATTTAATTTTTACCTGTTACAAGTTTTGTGAAACAGGCTTAAAAATTGTATATATTTTCCTGAATCCTTCTGAGCTAGCATAGTCTTGTTTTGACTTTACAAGAACACACATTGCGGTGAAAAGTATTTTAAAGTATAATTTGCAAGCATATTTTATATATGTAACGATGTCTTTGCAAAACTTAAAATTATTTGAGTTGTTCAAAAACTCCAATAGCTCGAATGAGTTCGTTTCGGAAACCAGAAAAGAACTTAATGTTGAGGAAACAAATATGGAGAAGCTTGATAACTTAAACAGAAAACTTAATCTAATTTACTTCAAAATAAAAAAAAAGTGGATAGACGCTAATTACTGCTGAGAAAAATTTATTAAGAGATACGAAAACTGGCTAAAGGGAGTTACTCTCATCGAAAATTCCTCAGAAGAACCCCAAACGTCCACGCACCGAAACAGAGGAAGACCTACAAAATGTTTGGACGAGTGCTCAAATTTTACTTGAAAGAGAAAACTTGCCGATGCCACAGCCGATATAGCCACGGATCATCTATCGGAGGCTCTATCATTAAAGTACAGGAAGGATGATGAAAATATAAGGTCGCATATAACAGAAGCGGTTGCTGATGCAAGCCCTTTGCGACTTAAAAGGATAAAGGAAAGCATCCCCCCACCGCCAAATTCCCTACCTATGGAGTACAGCGCTGATGAGGCTTTGGCATTGTTTATGGAGTTGAATCTGTCCAAGGGAAAATATACTATTTTGCGGGATTCGCTAATTCGGCACAATGTCAATATTCTTCCTGGATACAACAAAATTGGATCGGCTAAACTGAACGCAGTACTACAACCAACGATAGTGACGGAAGTCTCAGCAGAGCTCAAACTTCAAGACTTCATGGATCATACTGTAAAGCGCCTCATTGAAAGCTTTTCTGAAAATCAGATGGAGACTCTTTCAGAAAACCTTACATTATTTAGCAAATGGGGCTGCGATGGATCTTCTGGCCAAAGTGCTTACAAGCAAAGAAAAGCCACAGATGATGAAGATATTACAGATGCAAACATGTTCATGGCGTCTGTTATCCCCCTACGACTAAAAAGTGAAACACTGGAACATTGGAAAAATCCGCGCCCTTTATCAGTTCACTATTGCCGCCCGATATCGTTTAAATACGCAAAAGAATCTTCGGAATTAATCAGGTCTACAGTAACCGACATTAGGAAGCAGATTGAAAGTATAAGGTCTGCATTAATTCAAATCAAAGAAGGAAAAACCATTGCTGTGAAATATAAATTTTTTCTAACAATGGTAGACGGCAAGGTTCTTAACGAGCTGACAAACACTAAATCAACTTTTACATGTGCTTTTTGTAAAAAAACACAAAAGGATTTTCAAAATTTGGACAATTCTTTTATTGAAGAGGAAAATCTAGAATTTGGTATTTCTCCATTGCATGCGTGAATTAGATGCATGGAGTTTGTTTTAAAACTTGCATATACTCTTCCGAAAGTTCACGATTCATTTAAGGACAACACACCAGACAAAGAAAAACAAAGTTTCAGGAAAAAAAATACAAGAAGATTTTAATAAGAAACTTGGACTGAAAGTCGACTGCCCCAAATATGGATATGGTAATACAACTGATGGAAACTCATCCCGTAAGTTCTTTGAAGAACACAAAACTACGTCAGAAATAACTGGAGTGGATGAAGATATTATCAAAAGATTTGGTACTATTTTAAATATTCTGAATTGTAAGGAAAAAATTTACGGCAGTAAATTTGGTGAATATGCGACTAACACTGCAGAGCTGCTACTGGAAAAATATCCGGGAAAGAAACTAACTCCCATACTTCACAAAATTTTGGCACATGGCCAATCTATAATAGAATATCATTGCCTACCCATTGGGGAGATGTCAGAAGAAGCCCAGGAATAAAGAAACAAGGATTATAAAAAATTCAGAGCCATAAATACTTGTAAAATTTCGCGATCAAGGGAAAACTAGGACCTTTTTAATATGTTGGCGGCCACATCAGATCCACTGGTTGCATCCCTTAGACATGTGAGATCCAACACAGAATTGCCAAGTAGCTATTCAAAAGAAATGTTGAGTCTTTTAGATATCCCCTCAAATGTAAATGTGGATGATTATTTTACAAAATACTGCTGATGTATAAGCAAAAAATATATCATTAAAATTTTCTTCATCAATATAGGAAATATCCTGCAGGCAATAAAATCCAACTTCAACAACATATTGCGCAGCTCTCAGATATCGTATCATCACATATGAGTACTTATTTTAAAGCCTGAACATATTCCATACAATTTATTTCATTAAAATATCTTAATTGGTTTAGAGAATATGAACAAAATATGTACATATTGTTCAAGAGCGAATATTGCACAGGCAACAAAATCCAACTTGAACATGTTGTTGCGCAACTCTTAGATATCGTATCACCGTGTATGAATACTTATTTTAAAGCCTAAAGATTTTACTTTCAACTGCAATTTAATTCATAAAAATATCTCAATTTGTTTAGAAGATATGATTTTTGCAACGGATTTTCAGCTTCCGAGCCACTGTGCGGCGTGGGCGATAAGAGGAGGGAGATAGTTTTGAGACGGCCACGCGTGTAGACGTGCACGGCACAACTCACAAGAGATGTACACATAAGGGAAAAGACAAACAAGAGAGGTTAGGGTAAAGTTATAGGATGGTTAGGTCAGGCAGTTGCGGGAAATAACAGGTCAAAATAATGTAAAAAAGTATAAAAGACAGAAACATGAATTAAAATTATAAAGTGAAACGATTCAGCAAGTGTTTTAAAATTAATTATTCGGTGTGAGATGAGCGCAGCTGTGTACGTGAGTGTGTTGGTAGCCTTAACTATATGACCTCTCTCTCCCGTGTTCGTACCCATTCGCAGCCCAAAAGGGCCTCGCTCAAGTGGTACAGTGTGTGGCGAACACATTGTAGGCACGCGCAGTCCTCGCCCGCAGCCACAACTCCCCCACCTATTCGAGTACGGATACGGACGTGAGAGCCTCGCTCAGCGACGTAGTCCACCACGATCTTTCTGTCGGTAAAACGTGCTGAGAGCGCGCCAGCCACAGCGCGACACACACCAAAGTCACATTGCAACGGGCATAGAAGGTTAGAAGGTATGTATGTATGTATGCAAGTATGGCGACGACGGTTTCTAAGCCCCCTACACAGCCCAGTGTCTCAGCAAACTTATAAATTATATGTAAGTTGGCCCTGGTATAGGCTGAGTTATACCCTAGCACCAGAGCTTCCTTACAAAATATTGAAATTAAGTGAAAACGCAAATGAACAATGAAAGAAACAGTTAAGTGTGTTTATGAAAAAACGTAAGAAGTGCGCGCTTTATTTGGACAGACTCGAGCATTAACAGCTCAAGTCTACAGCCTACAGCATATATATGCCATATATATTATATGACTTTCAGCAGAGCCCAATTTTTCTTACTCATCTATAGGTAATAGGAAATTTCGGATGTTGGGACTATCACCGGAGAGTCCTTTCTCATATATGCGTTTAGTGTTGAGTGTATTTCAAGGAATAATGTGATAATGATGTACACGTGATATATACGTACTTGCTCTGTGAGTAAGCCATTGGGACAGTCTTTAAGGAATCCTTTGTGCCTGCATTCAATTATGGAATAAAATAACAAGTATATGATGTACACATATTGAAAATTGTAAAAGCAATTTAAGCATTTATTTAGGAACTAATTGCATTACTTACCATTGACGTATTTCCTTTTCTGTAACTGTAATTAAAAAGAAACACAAGAAATTGTAGGTGTGAGATAAGATGTAAAAAGATGTGATTCACATACATAAATAAGTTTGTTTGATACACAGAAAACACCTTTCCCAAAAAATAAAAAATTTACGTGGTCAATATTTTGGTTTTATGCATTTGCAGTTGGAGGCGTATTCAATTGTATTGGGGTGAGTTATACAAAAAATTATTAAAAAACGTGTAGTAAAAAGCGAAAGATAAAAATTGCACGCCTTTTTAAACTAAAAATTATAATTAATCTGTGGCCGAATCGCCAACGTGCAACTTTGCTCACTTTTTATACCCTGTGCCGTATGGGTACATTAAGAGTGTGCAAACCGAAAATCTATGTAACATACAGAACGAAACGCCGGATACCCCCAAAAATACCTAAAGTATAATAAGGGTAACTAGTGATGTCGATATACTCATGTCCGTCCGTCCGTCTAGATTTTAGAGATGATAACAGCTTGAGTAACCATACTTTCGGATTAAATCCGTCATTATTCTACGGGAAACAAGTTTTTTTATTTTATATTGCTCCTATAAGGGTGTTTTAGAGGACCTCGAGAAAAATCAAAAGTTTTAGATGAATAATTCGTCGGTTGAAATTGCATATTACGCGCATAGGACCCGATTGGGCAAAACAAAATCGTGTTTGTTGGAAACTTCGTTCTATTTTCTTTGTTTACAAAGATAACCAAAATTGGCACTTTGAAAGAAATTGGGGTCTGCTACGTCCTTTCTGTCTGCTACATATGTACATTGCACAAATCTAGAATATCCTTTGTACCTATAGATGCATGGTATAACGATTTTGTCCGAGCAAATTGACTGCTTGCCGCATTTAGTAGAAAAGACCCGATTGGCTATCATAATTTGAGAAATATCCGCCTAAAGAAAGAACACCAGAAGATAACACTAGTTGAAAAATTTCACACTTTTTTTTCTCCATAGCTAACTATGGACTTTAACTAACTTTCTTGGGCTTTTTATTTATACTATAGCACACAATTTCAGCTAGAGTTTTTTCTTCAAGTTACCGATTTTTATGATTATGATTAAGGAAAGGTACTCCATTCTACTTTTTATGGGGAAAAAAATATTGAAAAAATTCGAATATAGATCTCATCTCTGGAGATGTGTTTTTAATATCAGTGCAATTTTCTTGTTGCTGTGCTACTCTTGTTTTTGATCTATTCGCTCAACTTGTTGTAGCTAAACTTCTCAGGGCGTGCTTTTTGTTTTTGTTCTCTTGTGCGTCGCTTTGCGCTTTTCGTTTTGTGCTGTGCTTGCCAACTATTTTTGTTGTTGCGTGCACTAACTTTATAACAGTTCCGTGTAAATTTTGCGAGAATTTTATACTTTACAATTATTTAGAACAATGGGAAACATTTTAAAATACTGGCGAAATGTTATTTGCAAAAAACCGATTTTCGTGACCTTTGACCTTTAATATCTGGAGACAGGGTCATGATACTCATTGGTACTTTTCAAGTTGATCTTAAAATGTCAAAACCATTATTCATGTCAAGTTTGAACTTATTATCTTTCAATTCGGGAAAGTTATGCTTTTGTGTCATTTTTCGATGACTGTTTACTATGGCGAAAATGCGAGGTGCCATCACAAAAATAAGCATAACTTCTGCAGTTCTAAGAGGTACCGCATTTTTATTCCGTCCTTTTCAGCGAATTTCCACGCATAAAATGACAAAAGTGGTAGATCACTTTTCAATTTTAAAATTAAAAATTAAAAATGATAAAAAATTAAAAAAAAAATCTTAAAAATAAAAAAAAAATTTTTTTTTTAAATTTAATATTTTATCTGTCATGGTAAAAAAAATTTGTGCCAATATCTTTATGTGTTTAGAAGATATGGCTTATCAAAAAATAGTCTAAAAATGAAAAACCCGATATTTAGCTATCGATAACTCGATAAATAATCGGAATTTTGTAATAAAATTGGGCGTGGTTACTATTGGCTAGTAGCTCTACCAAGTGTGTAAAAATCATTAAAATCGGAGAAGGTCGCCAAAAAAGTGGCGCTCTTCACTTATTTTCGCCGATATATACTATATATAGATGGACCAAAATTTTAAATTTTTTTTTTTGCATATTCATATTGAAAGTATAAATTCAAAATTTCATAAAGATCGGAGCACTAGAACGAAAGTTAAGACCATTGAAGCGCGCAACCTCCCTTCGATCGAAACTTAGCGCCCGACTTTAAACGCGATTATCTCGAAATCGTGTTATTTTTAAAGTACCGTTGCGGTAATCATTATTTATAACAAACTAATCGACCGATTTGCATAAACTTTTTTTTAAATTGTTCGATTATCTCGAAATCGTGTTTTTTTAAAAGTACCGTCGCGGTGATCATTATTTATCAAAAACTATATAACCGATTTGCATAAACTTTTTTTAAATTGTTTGTATGGTTGACATGTCGTGAATCTGAAACTTTTCATAAATATTTGAAATTATCAAAAACTATATAACCGATTTGCATGAACTTTTTTTAAATTGTTTGTATGGTTGACATGTCGTGAATCTGAAACTTTTCATAAATATTTGAAATTATTTTTTTTTAATTTTTCAACCCCTTAAAAATTGTGTTTTTGGTGCAGAGCGGTTTTCATATGGAGAACATTTTTTTTTGAGCAAACGAATAATACAAATTTTTCTACAATAATTTCTTTTTTTTTATTTCAGTTGAGTTGCACATGTGCTATCGTGATCACGTTCCAGGGAAGGGGCGACAATAAATAAAAACATTTTTTTTAAATTAAAACACCAAAATATATTCTTCGAGAGTTACCCACAGTATGATATTACAGTATGATATTTGAGGCATTCCTTATTTCAATAAAATAACTAAAACATACTTAAAAAAATTGAAAATCGTCTACTTTCAGTCACAAGGTGCGAGGGGTATTCAAAAAGTAAGTTTCCCTGGTCTGGCGTTTCTCTTGTGCACCATCTAGCGGCCTCGCACTGAACACAACATCAGTGTTGAGTCTATCGATAAGAGCGGCACTGGTATTGGTGACCGAAAATAGTTTTTTCAGCAGTATAAACACAACAACCATGGAGCTACCATTGCAAAACGTGTCCAATTGTGAATTGCGTTAGGTGTCAATCGTCGGGTCACCCTTCTTCAATATAGGACAAAGGACACTGAGCTTCCAATCGTCGGGCATGCTTTCCGCTATCCATATTTTGCATAGGAGCTGATGCATGCACCCTATCAGCTCGTCGCCACCAGCCTTAAACAACTCAGCAGGCAGTCCATAGCACCGGCTGCTTTGTTGTTTTTGAGCCGCATTATTGCAACTCGGGCTTCCTCATGGCTAGGCGGTGGGACACACATATTGTCGTTGGTCGTTGGTATCAAGTTGTTTTCTCCAATGGCGATATTTGTAGCGTCGTCGCCTGCAAGCAGCTTGGAGAAATGTTCCCTCCATAATCTCAGCGTACACTGCGTATCTGTAACCAGATTCCCATCTGCGTCTCGGCAGTTTGATGCTCCGGACTTGTAACCTTGCGTCAGACGGTTGACTTTTTGATAGAATTTTCGAGCATCATTTCTGCCCCGTAACACCTCGAGATCCTCACGATCGCGCTTTTCCTGCTCTCGTTTCTTCCGTCTAAAAAGGCGTCTTTCTTCCTTCCTCTTCTCCCTGTAGTTTTCCAATATGGCACGCGTTGCGGCAGACTGCAGCGTTCATTTATAGGCGGCGCTTTTCGCGGCAATTGCCTCGCGACAAAATAAGATAAAGCGGAGAATTACATTTGCCAATAGGTGTTACTATGGTCTCAGTAAGCAGATGTACAGCAGAGACCTCTCTCGACCAACCAAAGTAACACTCTACAAGACGCTCATCTTGCCCGTGCTCTTATACGGCGCAGAAGCATGGGTTGTGTCACGGACAGATGCAGGTGCTCTTGGGGTGTTTGAGAGGTCGGCCGTAACCCGAGAGCGGGTTGTAAGGGCCATACGATGACGATGATGATGGTACAACAATCAATGCGGATCGTTACTGCGAAGTTCTAAAAAAGCTTAAAAATGCCATCAGACGAAAACGTCCAGGAAAATTATCCAAAAAAATCTTACTCTTTCATGATAATGCACGGCCTCATTCTGCTCAAAAAACGAGAACTTTATTGGAAAAATTCAAATGGGAAATTTTCGATCACCCACCCTACTCTCCGGATCTCGCACCAAGTGGGCAGCATTTTGTTTCAAACGAAGAAGTCCAAACATCTGTCAAATTATGGTTCCAAAAACAGGACACGTCTACTATACCTAATCCTTCTATCTTTATTGCATGATTTTATTAAAAAACCAAAAAATCCTTTAACATCTAACATATGTAGCTTCCTCCATACCTGTAGTTGACACAGTTTGAAAAAACTAAATACTATACATACTTCAATATCAGAATGTGTAGACTTTTCACTAATAGCGTAGATTTTGATTCAGATGCTATTATTAGTATCTTCGAAACCTGAACCTGAAACCTGTCTATGATTCTGAGACTTTTGTTAACTGCTATGTAATCTACAGGCTTGACCTGTCTCCCGGTCGTGGTAGTGGTCTATTTATTGCTGTAAAAGTCGCCTTAGAATCTCATTTACTGTCTCTAAATTTTCCTATAGGTATTGAGTTCATTGCGGTAAAAGTGGTTTTTTAATAACTCCTTTATCTATTTTACTTGTTCCTATATACCTTCCTGCTCCGACTTGACTGTATATCAGAATAATCTCTCTACCATTCGCATGGTGGCCGATTCTGTTGCCTAATCTGCCTACATTGTCTTAGATTAGTTCAGTCAATTCTAGTTTTCTTCTTATTTCTGGTTATCATGAGTTTGTTACAGAACTGATTGATGCCTCTCTGAGCCAAATTAAATGTTTACATAATTTCAAATAGAATGCTTGAGCTCGTTTTTGTCAATCATAATTCTGATTTTGTTTTTCTAGGGTCTGTCTGATCTCCTTACCCGAGGCTCCTTAACATCCGACAAATCGCTTTTAAATTTAATGGTTTCTACCGAAATCAGCCTCATGCTCTTCGGTGTCGTTGTTTTCGTAAGTCTAATTTTGTCGGTCTTAGTATATTTTTGTCTGAAATTAACTGGTTGCCTTTGTTGTCTACTGAGGACTTTGAACTTTCCAATTTCTATGGGATTTTATACAATGCTTTTGATCTCTTTGTCTTCTATTCTGTCGTGACTCCTTCTTTAAAGTCGCCATGGTTTACTACTACTCTGTCCTCTTAAAAAAATTGTAAGTCATCTTCTTACAAAAAATTTAAGAAATCTGGATCTCCTGTTGAATTTTATAAATTTTCTATTTCACGCCGCAAGTTCGTTCTTAACAGAATTTGCTACAATAATTATCCCAAAAAGTGATCCCAAAATTTTTTTGTTAATTCTAAACGTAAGTTTTCCTTATTTTCTGCATCGCTATATTTCAGAAATGTAAGCTCTACTAACCATTCTGAAATCGCCGACTTGTTCACCAAACTTTTTCAACCTATTCTGTCAACCCTAATAGCATTGACCTTAACTATCCTTATAACATATGTACCTCATTCAAATATTATTGCTTATCCAGAAATATTTGAAACCGACGTGTTTCAATCCCTACTGTCCGTTATATCATCCTTCTCCCCTGGCCCCGATGCCATTCCTAGTTGCGTTAAGAGCATTATGCTCTCTTGCTGTGCCATTATCTGTTCTTTTCCGCACTTCATTAAAATATTCTTGCCTTCTGGCCATCTGGAATAAATCCTTTATTATACCTATTCATAACAAAGGTTCCAAGTCCAACATTGAGAACTACCGGGGTATTGCCAAGCTTTCATCAATGCCAAATGGTTTTGAAAGGATTGTCACTTCACAGTTGTACCACTACTGTCGTTCTTCAATGTAAGATTCCCAACATGGGTTTGTAAAACGTCGGTCCACTTCTACTAAACTTTTCGAACTATCGACTCTTATTAATCTTGCCTATGTGTCCAATCGAGTCCAAAAGGTCGTTTTTAAAAAAATTAAGGTACCTCAGGGTAGCCATCTAGGCCTTCTTTTTTAAAATTTATTTTTAAAAGCTGTCATGATGCGGATGATGTCAAACTCTGTCTGTCCTACTCCGATAATAATACGCTCTTATTTCTTCAGAATGATTTTGATAACACGCAATTTTGGTGCAATATCAACCAACTCTTTCTTTTATCGTTCTGCTCCATATTTGGCTACTTACTCTTTAGAATCTTCTACCTTAGAACCGACCTTGGTGTTTTGTTTGACCATAACCTTAAATTAAATAACCATATAATAACGCGAGAAAGCTAGAGGTGTTCTTGCTGTAATTAAGCGTTGGTGTAAAGAGTTTAACGGCCCTTACACAACCAAACTTCTTTATATCTCTCTCGTCCGTCCTATAAGGTCAACTGTTCTTAGTTGTACTCCTCCAATAAGCAAATAAATAAAAACTAAATATACTATTAATAGTCTCTAAAAATAATATTTTGCAAATTTTAACATAAAAGTATTTTTGCATACAAAAGTTAGAAAAGATAGTAACCTGTATATTGAGATTTATGGAAATAAAAATGTATAAAAAAATCATCCGAACACATTTGACAATTAATGAACTTAAAACAGCAAATATATGCACTTATACGAAGTGTGTTCAAAGAGTAAGGTGACTTTTCAAATTTCGCGGGCAATTGACCGTACGACCATATGGTAAGAACTCCTGATGCACCACGCCTTGGTAATCGAAGAAAACAGTAAGCAAAACTTTGACATTTGATCGAACTTGGCGTGCTTTTTTCGGTCTTGGCTTCCATTGGGACGATTGGGCTTTGGTTTCGATATCATAACCATATACCCATGATTCGTCACCAGTTATGACCCTTTTAATAAAAAAAAAAATGACCCCAGATAATAGTGTTTATTGACCGTACGACCATATGGTAAGAACTCCTGATGCACCACGCCTTGGTAATCGAAGAAAACAGTGAGCAAAATTTTGACATTTGATCGAACTTGGCGTGCTTTTTGACGTGACAACGTCTTAAATTAGGTTGTGGCCCGGAGTCACTCATGAAAAAGTGTAACGACCGTAACGCGTTACGGTAACGTTACGGCAATCTGCAAATGCATACTTGTAATATGAACTTCCATCGTAATCTGCAAATGCATACTTGTTATATGAACTTCCATCTCCGCATGTATGTCACTTATCATATCTAAAATATATACATGATAAACATGATAAATGTATATAGAAAATATATCAATAATATTTCTATTAATGTTATATATCATGCCTTCACATTGAAAACTCTTACGTAATATGTTTATGTTTCATGTGTATATTTTTTATCTATTATTTATTATTTATTATCTACTGCCGAGAAAATTTTATTTTATTAAGAGATACGAAAACGTAAAGTCTGACAACTCGTTTCTTAATTTCATGAAATATACGTATAATCTTGATTGCGTATCAAACGTTTCTAAGTCAACTACGTTGAAAGAAACAACCATCGACTTGACTTTCGCAAGACACATTACAGCAGAAACACTTCCTTTCATTTCCTATTTCTCCTATCATCGTCCTATCCTCAACAAAATCCCTCAAATAGGAATTAGTTAAGTTTTAGTTTACATGTACAATGTTTTAGTAAACAAAATATATTTCTATAGTTCAAATTTGTGCAATTCTTATTTTCATTCAATTCCTTGTTCCTATTGTGCAATTTTATAATATTCATATCAATAAATATTCTACCGAGAAAAAGACGTTGTCACGTAAAATCTTCGCCCGTAAAACCGACTTTACAGGCAACAGTTTTTTTCGGTCTTGGCTTCCATTGGGACGATTGGGATTTGGTTACGATATTATAACCATATACCCATGATTCGTCACCAGTTATGACCCTTTTGAGTAAATCTGGGTCGACGTTGACGTCATTCAACAGCTCTTGAGCGATGCTCATGTGACAGTTCTTTTGGCCAAATTTAGCAATTTCGGAACAAACTTCGCTGACACACGTCTTATGCCCAAAAAAAAAAAAACAATTTCATGGCACGCAGCCAAGCGATATACCGACATCCTCAGCAACTTCTCTGATAGTGATTCGACGATTTTCCAAAACAATTTTCTTCACTACTTGAACGTTTTCATCAGTTGTTGACGTGCTTGGGCGTCCAGAGCGAGGCTCGTCATTGGCATCTTCCCGGCCATCTTGGAAGAGTTTGTACCACTTGTAAACATTTTTTTTACTGAGAACAGTTTCACCGTATGCTACTGTCAACATTTCAAGTGTTACGGAGCACTTAATTTTATTTTTTACATAAAATTTTATGCAAATACGTTGATCCATATTTTTCGATAGCAAAAAATCGCCGAGCACGCAAAACACTTATAACCTTTACGTTGCCCGCGAAATTTGAAAAGTCACCTTACTTTTTGAACACACCTCCTATATCCTGGTTTAACCTTCATCTTGATATTTTACAAGTATTTACGGCTCTGAATTTTTTATAGTCCTTGTTTCTTGATTTCTGCGCTTCTTCTGATATCTCCCCAATGAGTAGGCAATGATATTCTATTAGAGATTGGCCATTTGCCAAAATTTTGTGAAGTGTGGTAGCTAGTTTCTCTTCCGGATATTTTTCCATTAGCAGCTCTGCAGTCTTAGTCGCATATTCACCAAATTTTCTGTCGTTAAATTTTTCCTTGCAGTTGAGAATATTTAAATTAACCAATCTTTTGATAATTTCTTGATCCACTCCAGTTATTTCTGATGTAGTTTTGAATTTGGCCGTTTGGGTATGCTTTCCTTAATCCTTTTAAGTCGCAAACGGCTGCCATCGGCATCCGCTTTTGTTATAGGCGTCCTTGATTTTTCATCGTCCTTGCTTTTTTTTTATAGATCCTCCGAAAGATAATTCGTTGCTATATCGACTGTTACATCGACAAGCTTTCTCTAAATTCTCTAATACAATTTAAGCACTCGTCCAAACATTTTGTAAGTCTTCCTCTGTTTCGGTGCGTAGACGTCTGAGGTTCTTCTGACATATTTTCAATAAGGGTAAGTCCTTTTAGCCAGCTTTCGTTTTTCTTACTAAAATTTTCTTGGTTGCGATAAGAGTTTTGCAACTTTGTTTTTATTTTGGCATAAATTAGACTAAGTTGGCTTTGTAAGGTATCAAACTTCTCTGTATTTACTTTCTCAACGTTAAGTTCCTTTCTGAAGGCCGAAACGAATTCCTTCTCGTTTAGTTTTTGAACTCAAATAATTTTACGTTTTCCAAAGATAGCGTTATACTTATAAAATCACTACTTACGAATTATATTTAAAAATACTTTTTACTGCAATGTGTTCTTATTAAATCCAAACAAAACTATGATATTTCTGAAGTATATAATATTTGAAAGCCTATATCCAGAAAGGATGTAACAGGAACAAATTAAATTACATTAAATGTTTTAGAACTACCTGGAAACACAAAAAAGTGGATGATAAATCCTTTTTCTTAAATGTTACAGGCTTTCAAGTGAAAATATAAGCAAAAACCTCTAAATTTAGTTACTGCTTCTACTGCGAGTTCTTCTTATTATGTATACCTGCGGCAGCATATTTTGGAGTTGGGTTTCTAGGCTTTTACTGGTCTTAACATTTGTATTAAAATAAAAAACTGGTGCCTGTAAAGTCGGTTTTACGGGCGAAGATTTTACGTGATAACGTCTTTTTCTCGGTAGAATATTTATTGATATGAATATTATTAAATTGCACAATAGGAACAAGGAATTGAATGAAAATAAGAATTGCACCAATTTTAAGTATAGAAATATATTTGGTTTACTAAAACATTGTACATACAAACTAAAACTTAACTAATTCCTATTTGAGTTATTTTGTTGAGGATAGGACGATGATAGGAGAAATAGGAAATGAAAGGAAGTGTTTCTGCTGTAATTAAACGTATATTTCATGAAATTAAGAAACGACTTGTCAGACTTTACGTTTTTGTTAAAATCACCACACAGAAGAATCGGTATTCCAGAATCAACTTGCACGAACGGTGGCACGTACTGGCTGTTGTGAACGTACGGACCGAGTCCTTGTCATAGTAACATTCCAATGTCCTGCATACTAGCTCCCGGATGAATTAGTGTAGCTCTTTTTTACACACGACGCGTCGCTTGATTTTACGTTTATCGTTTAATTTGTTGTTTTCTTGTTTTTGTTGTTTGTTATTATGACTTACAAATTGTTCTTAATTAATTAACTTTTTTGCAACGTTTTATTTAATACAAATTCACGAAATCTCTTGAGTTTCGAATCGACCGCAGCGTAACACGAAATAAATATACAACAAATTTAATGCCGCGTTTCGTTTCGTTTGGTTGTGCTGTGTGCGCCTTTTCCATGGTATAATAATAATAAGGTAGAATAGATTTGCTTTTGGCTCTCTTGCTACGGCCATATTTTTCAGTGTTGATGCGACTGTCTATGAGGTAGGTTGTGTCGGCTGTCGCTGTGTGATTTTTTTTGTTGTATGTGTGTATGCAAACGCAAGAGTTGTTGTTGTATGTATAGTGGCTATACAACAGCAACGAATATCGCATGTTTTTATTTGAAGCAGTAGCGCGCATGCAAATGTATTAAATATGGGTTGCTATGCATGGTGTGAAAATACGGCATAGCAACTTTTTTAGATTAAGTTTATGTATTTAATTTAATTTAACTTTATTTATATTACATTATCAAAATTTTTAATTATATCTTTAATACAAAAACAACAATAGTTTTCATAAATTCACTTCGTCTTTCATTTAGTTTCAGCATATGCATTTGTTTTGTTCAAATTCAAGCATGCATACATACACATATAAACGAGTGCCAGTGTGTATGCGTCAGCTTGTGTGCTGCTTCTCTCTCGCATGTTTTTGCTCTCACAAAATTTATGGCCGTGAGAGAGAAATCTATTCTACCTTATTATTATTATACCATGCGCCTTTTCTAGAGCTTTGCTGAGCTGAGAGCGAAATGTACTTAGTCATTGGTGTGCGTGAGAGCGTGGTGAGTAAGCAAGCCGCCTAGCTTACTTACTCACCACGTAACGTTACCGGGCGTTATAAACTCACCGTAACACTACCGGGCGTTATAAACTCACCGTAACGCTACCGGGCGTTACACTTTTTCATAAGTGACACCGAGCCCAACCTAATTTAAGACGTTGTCACGTCAAAAAATTTAATTTTTGGAAAATTATATTTTTTTCTTCCAAAGTTGAAAAAGTGGCCCAAATATAGTGGTACAGGTAAACGGAAGTATTGAAAAAACTAGAAAAGATATAAGGTCATATTTTCCTTCATTATAATTAAATTGTATATACCTTTTCGTAGAAATCAAGAAAATCTCAATTGAATGCATCGTTTTTTTACAAAACAACCTTAAACATGCATTTTTATTCCAAAAACTTCGATTTTTTTATAGTTGAAAAAATACTCAACTTTGAGCGGCTGTAGCAATTAAACTTTTCTTTCGAATTGAATAAAATTTTTATATTCTGGATCCTTGGAAAACTCTAAATCAGATATATAAATTGATTTAATAAAACTATTACATCAAAAATTTGATTTTTGCAACGCTTTTGCGGCTGCCGTGCCACTGTGCGACGTGCGCACGTAAAGTAATGCCTGTAATGACGACAGCAGAATCAATCGAAGCAAAGTCTAACCACAGAAATGCGTGGCAGAGGCTGATGGTGCACAATCAGAGTGCATCTAATCACGAGAGATGCATTAAACGTGCAGGCAACCATGAGCTAAAGGTATGTGAAAGCTTCTGGTCCCTGAGCGGGCAAAACAGACGGCGTTTCATTAAAGAGAGCAATAGATGTTGGCAATGTTTTTGGCAACCACTTTGCAAATAATTGTCGATGATCGGAACGATGCAACGTAGATGACTGCAATAAAGCTCATCATCCATTCCATAGTTATGTAAAAAATGGTGTACACATGTCTGAGACGACTCCACCAAGCGCAGTCGTATTGCATACTGACTTTATATGGACCTACGAAATCGGTACAAACCTTTGCACTAATAGAAGAAGGGTCGGCGTTGACACTATTAGAGAGCAGCGTAGCAGACGAGTTGGGTATTGATGGCCCATCTGAGGAACTTTGTTTGCGTTGCACCAATGGCATTACGCAGAATGAGCCTAAATCCAAAAGATTGAAACTTAGCATAGCTGCGCATGAGGCAACAGGACATCACTACATGCTGCAGAATGTACGAACTATAGCTAATTTGGACTTGCCAGTCCAAACATTGGATGCTTCAGTAAGTACGTATACGGTTGCATGCGCTTCGAATATAATAGGCCTAGACAACGCAAAGCTTGCAGTGCCATTAACTGTGAGAGAGTGTAAAGGCAGTCAGCTGATAGCTACTAAATCAAGACTCGGCTGGTCGGTATACGGCCGTGTAAGCTATCGTGAAGGCGTAAGAAAGAGTGATGCATGTGTTCATTGCAGTCTAAAGGGGATCAAAGGCTACAGATACTAGAGAAGACAACAAAATACCTCAGCTTGGAAAAACGTTGGGAAACCGGATTGCTCTGGAGACAGGAGCTTTACCAGATTCATATGGTATAGCAATGCAATGATTAAAATGTCTGGATTCACGCATGGCACGTAAACAATTAACTTCGACGATATGAACAACAAGGATATGTGCGTAAACTAGAGGCGCATGAGATGACAAATGTCAAACCCCCATGCTATTTGTCTATATTCGTAGTCACAAATACAAACAAGAGGAAATGTGAGGCTTATGTGGGACGCAGCAGCTAGGGTAGGCGGCGTCTCCCCAAATAAAGCACTTCTCAAGGGTGTTGATATGTTACCAAATTTGGTCGGTGTTCTTATACGTTTGAGGGATATTCGCCAAATGTTCCATCAAGTAAGAGTTAGGCAAGAAGACCAAGAAGCGCAGCAGTTTCTTTAGCGCTATGGAGAAACTGATCGAGAACCGGATAGTTACATCAAGCAAGTAATGACTTGGACTACTTGTTCACCGACAGTGGCAAACTATATAAGGAACGAGAACGCAAGTTGCTTTGTGAGAAAGTATCCAGACGCTGTGGGAACTATTATACGAAACACCTTCGTAGACGACTGGCAACAAAGTGCTAATTCTGAAGATGATCATACATGGGGATGGCGGCTTCGAGATGGTAGGCTGGGTTTCAAACTCAGCAGAAATTAGGCATGCATTCACGGAAGCAACAGACCAACACAAGAAATGCATCGAAGGCATAGAGCCGATGCAAGAAAGGGTGCTGGGCATGTGGTGGATTCCGAAGACGGACGAATTCACATTTGTCCAGAAACTTGGTGATTCCATATTCAACGAGAAGGTGTTCCCAACCAAAGTATTACGTGTTGTAATGGCAAAATTTGACCCGCTTGGACAGCTGGGCTTTTACGTCGTACAAGCTAAAATGATAATGCAAAACATATGGCGATCAGCGGTAGGCTGAGATGAGCCTATAAAAGAAGACGAACGGAAACAATGGTGGGCGTGGATACGCAAGCTTTTTCAAATCCGAGATATTCGGGTGCCTCGCTGCTTGCCGTTGGTGAGCAGGGCTTATAATTTATATTTTCAGATGCAAGCGTGAACGCATCAGTGTTGCCAGTTTAGCCTATTTCAAGCTAGATCTAGCATATTTGAAAATGGGATAGCTTATAAAAATTGTAAATAGCCTATAGCCATAAATCTAGAATATTTTAAAGTCCATATAGCATATTGTAGCATATTCGTTACTACAACACAATTAAGCTTGTTCTAGATTTCGACTCGTTTTGAAAAGTGCTAACGAGTGCATTCCGACAAATAGTGTTCTAGATTTCGACTGAGTTCGAATCGACTACGAATCGTTTTATTTCGAGTGCTATCGATTACCATTTGTATAGAAAAGCTGTATGAATATCGATAAGTTCACTTGTAGAGTTACCACAAGTTTTCGAACATCCACTTTATTAATTTTTTTTCTGTTTGCTAACATCTTTCTAAGAGACAAATGTTTTTAATTTATTTACAAATCTTTTACAATTTATTTTATATACATTTTTTAAGCCACCCATTCATAAAATTATCTTCAAATTTACTTGTACAACACGACAGCACATAACTTTTCCAAGTTCTGTTTTGTGTTAATCCAGAACACCTTACTTTCATTCCACTCGTTTTGGTTTTGCATGTACACACAATTTTAATAGACATTTTTTGTAATAAAAATATATAATTAAATTTACCTTGATTCGTTTAAGTGGAGCACATCTAAATTTTCTTAAAACATTAAAAAATAATACATTATTAATTATAGTGCCATTAATGCGTTTATTTAAGCAAACAAAGCAAAATGCTTTTCATTTCGACAGCTGAAAGCCAAACTTTTCATAACGAGTCAACTCTTGTTGGAATCGAAATCTAGAGCTCCTGAACACTATGACGAAACTATCGAAACTATAATCTTTATTGAGGAAGATGTTACCGAAAATGCAATTACGAGACAAGAAGCTAGAGGACTTCGGATCCAACTAGAGAAACTCGAGACAACATTTATGCAGATTCTTTGGCATTTTTTGCTCTCACGATTTCATGCTGAGTAAAAGATTACAATAAGTTGATATCAGTATGACTGATGTCATCAACGACTATCGTGGACTGATAAAAGTGGTAGCTGATACACGAATGGAATCCGAAGTTTATGAAGAGAAAGCGAAAAAGAAAGTTACAGGCTGACGAATCACGAGATGGGGAAGTTCAGTTGTCAGGCAGCGATAATTTTCAGGTGAATACCTTCAATGTTATCCTCGACAACGTTGATTCTGAATTAAGAAAAAGATGAAAAGCATATGAAATAATAAACGAAAAATTCTCGGTGATTACTGATTTTGGCAATATAGATTCTAGTAAGATTCGTGAAAAATCGGAACATTTGACGAAAACTTATACTTCAGACCTTGAGGACTCATTCGCTGACGAGATGATTCATTTTCACGCATATTGCTCTGGACTTAAAATGGAACATTGCCCGTCATCTGACCTTTTAAAACTTCTAAGGACGAACGAGCTATACACTGAGTTCCCAAATGTGGAGATTGCATATAGGATCTTAAACACATTAGCGTTGACAAATTGCATCGCCGAACGTTCATTTTTATGTTTAAAACGAGTTAAAAATTATTTGCGATCAAATGTGACTCAAAACCGCTTGAACAGTCTGGCACTTCTATGCATTGAGTCAGATTTACTTGAACGCTTAGATTGTGACGATTTAATACGGTGACATGACTTAACGCCAGAAGACTTAACGCCAGAAACGATATTTGGCCTTATGACCGTTTCTAGCACGGACTTAAAGCCAGATATCGTTTCTGGCGTTAAGTCCATTTGCAAAACGGTCATAACGCCAGAACTTCCACAGGTCATATCGCCGCAAAATATTTTGGTGCTCGAAACAAAAATGAATATGTATATAGTAAAATGTAATTTAATGTATTCCGTTTAATGTTAAATAAACTATAAAGATAATAATCATAAGCGTCTTACAGGTTTGAGTCATATTTCATATGACTCATATTTCTCATTTCACTCATATTTTAAACATAAAAATGTAATTATTTTATTATTTAGTCGTGCTGCTTTTCGACGCCAATATCGTAATAATCATTGCATATGTTGCATATGACCAGTGTTGATAATAATAAACCATAGATGGCGCAATCAGCGGTTTTAGCGCCACAAACAAAACATATGCAGCTAACTGTTTTGAACGCGATATATTATGGCTGGCTGCTGGCTGGTCGACAAAATCGTTGGGATATTATGAGAAAATAGCTACAATACTGAAATAATTCAATTGTAACAATAAAACACAAATTTGTTAACACTAAGCTCAACGCATTGAATATGGGCTTTAAAACAAAAATTGACATTAAATATTATTTTTCAATTTTTATTTTTTAAGTCAAAAAAAAAGAAGAATAATTATGCAATTTTGATGAAAAAAATCCAACACAATAATTATTTGATGATTGTTATTTTAAAAATTATAAGAGTTACGATTCCTGATTTTTTGAATGGAATCAAACTGATTTTATGCAGTTCTTCTCTAATTATAAATCCTTTAAATATATAGATCTATACAATCGCATTACTTCTTACGCTATCACAACAAAAAATCAGATCATTGAGCTCAGAATAATCTTCAGTCTTTTCATCAGATATCATCGCATTAATTGAAGCAATAGATTCACTTAAAACTCATCCCGGTTCGGCGGCGGCCTGGAGATGCCTACAAACCCAAATACACAATTAATACGGTGGTGGTGGTCAAATGGTTTGGGGTTGCATGGGTGTTTCAGGCGTCGAGAGCTTGAAATTTATAGATGACACTATGGATCATAAAACATACATTGAAATTCTTAAAAAAAAAAAAAAACATCCAACATAGTCCCGATCGCCTTGGTCTTGGGACAAATTTCCACTTTTATCAGACAATGACCCAAAACACACTGCATTGAATACTCGTCGGACGACCATTCCTGGGCTTGTTTTTAGCCCAATCTTCGTTTTTTAAACAAGTTATGACCTTTTGGACTCTTGACTGGAGTCTTGACAAAATTTTTCCAATTTCGGAATTCGATATTCCATTTTTTACGTGTAAATTCAATAATATTTTGCGTACTTCAATTGAAAGGAGCTTACGCGTCACGTATGCAGTTAATAAGCCAAATATTGGCAGCGGAAAATTCCCATACGCGCATACGAAAGTAAAGCAAAGCATATGCAACAACGTAAATTCGGTATTCCGTCTAAGTGTACTAAGACTTTTGTGGCGCTGAATTAATGCCATTTTTTTTTTTTTTTTTTTAAATTTAAGGAAACTTGTTAGTAAATTGTTGTTTTTATTTTTGATAATTGTTTAAAAATATATATTTAAAAAAACCTCATCATTAGTTTTTGGAAAATTTAAACAAAATGGGAGGAATTCGCATTTAAGTGTAAAATCGCCTGCTGTACTATGACTTTAGTGGCACACTGTATATTACACAAAATAACCACAATCTTTTTTTACTTGTGTTAATAAAATTTCATTACACATATTAAATTTGGCGCTCATTTTTGTTTTCAGCGAGCGTAAGGTTAGTCGTTGCTTTTCACATTCTAAATGTACAAAAAATTACATTTCGAGTCATATATTTTATGTTTAACTAAAATACTTAGGCAGTCATAACGCCAGAATTTTTTGCTTGGCGTTACGTCCGTTTTGCTGATGGACTTAACGCCAGAAACGATATCTGGCTTTAAGTTCGTGCTAGAAACGGCCATAAGGCCAAATGTCGTTTCTGGCGTTAAGTCTTCTGGCGTTAAGTCATGTCACCATATAAATCAATATTACACTCTAAATCTTTATATTTCATCAAAACTCTTAATCTACCTATATATATAGGTATATATAACTTTATGTGGACTCCCATCGGCAGTCTTAACTTTAGATTTAAATGACTTAAACTGTGGATACGAAGAAAAATCTATCTGTGCTAAATCTGCTCCTATGCAACTTACATTAGCACCTGTGTCCAATAAACCTAATTCTGAAAAACCTAAAACGATACAGCTGCATAAATACGCATATCCAGATTATTCTGACAGATCGCAGATATCACTAGTTTACTTAAACTTTTACGGTTTCTAAAATAATTGCGCATTCGAAGCGTACTTCTTTTAATCTTATAGTTTCCTAAACTGAAAATCTGATTTCTTATGTCTAAATATTTCCTTAATTTTTGGTGATATGGCAAGAATTTAATTCTTCTCTAAAAGAATATATTGTCTTGTTTGTGGCTAAACTAGTTTTCAATTCTGTCGGTCCTAAAGACATTGCGGATTCGCATTTGACTTGCTCAGGGCCATCCTGATGGTGTTGGATGACCCGTTCTAGCGGCTTTGCGACTTATTTTTACAAGTTACGCATTTAGGTTTGTACACATTATTTGGAAGATACACTATCTAACGCAGCAATTTCTTCAATGGACCTATCTGCTTCATCTTCTGAATGCTCCTCAATCGCTCTAACACGACCAATTCCAGATCCTCTTAGTTTTCCTTGTGTTTTCACGCTTCTGAACTAAATGTCTTAATTTTGCAATAGAGTGAATCTCCTCGAACAAGTTTCTATCTTTTATTTCAGCTAAAAGATTACCTTGAACTATCTCCACTAATTCATCCTCATCAATTCAAACAGAAAGTCTATCCATCATGTGACAAATGGCTTCATAAAAGTTTTCAAAAGACTCTCCGTGTTTCTGCTTACGAGCACGTATTTGTTCACGCAGTTCATAATTGGAACGACTCTCTTTATACGTATGTTATAGCGCAGCAAAATTCTGTCCAACAAAATTTCTTTGTTCTCTTATGGTAGCGCCAAACCAATCTCTGGCTTTACCAATCAACAATAAATGAATATTTCTGCCTAACGCTTCAAAATCTCCTTGCAAGTTTTCTCTAGTTAAAGTTTTCACTTGATATAAAAATTTTTCAACTTGCAAACCAAATGGTTTGTGCCTTCAAAATACACACCCCATTTTTGAATAATATCAGAAAGTTTACTTAACTTGGTCCTTATATATGATGATTGGCTCTCTTTGGCCACTAATATTCATTGATGAGAATAATTGTGTAACAGTTTGTTGTACAACTGCCTGTAACTCCGGCCTATTAAAATCATTGTAACGGCGACCATTATTCCGTCTAGGAAATCTATCTCGATTACGAACAGACGGCGGATTTTGTGAGCGATTTTCACCACCGTTACTGGTTCTTTCAACCAGAGAACCAATGAGAACTACTCGCACTAGGCGATTGCTGCTCAATAATATAGGTAACCGGATCAACTGGAGCTCGCTCCAGTCTGGGCCATCTGGGCGATGGCCTGCTGCAAGTTGTCTAGGGCTAGGGGAACAATTCCGATTACGACTTTTAAGTCATCTATCCTCAATGCATAATTTATGAAACACATGCTTACACATAAAATAAATAATGTAATAATATAAAATTTTCAAAAGAAAGAACAAGAATATAAAGGGCTATTGAATCTAAAGTGGCTTCTTAAACTTGTCAGTTAAATAAACCATAAAAAACAACTATTTTGCGGACAAAGATACGCATACGCATATACAACTTTGTATTTCCAGCAAGAAATTAACTTCAATGTTTTAAAAAACAAAGCAAATCTAACCTAGAAGACACAGTCGTGAATCTGAGTTGACTATTCGGATGTGATTTAGTTAAGCGAGCATAGCATTACCTATAACCTTGGGCGATAGTATTCAAATACTCAGACGTTTGAATTCCAAAAGGTGTGTACCACTAAGATGCTTATCCCGAAAACACAAAACTGAATAATAAGCAACAAATTCAATCGAAAACAAACGAGCTAATAAGCGAATCAGAAGATAGAAAGCCTTTTATGAGTCTTGGCTATAATTCTTCAAAAGGTATCGAATCCTGAAAAATCTGCTTAAACACGGAATCTTGATTTCCTTTTTCTATCAATGATACACTTATTAATTAGTAAGCGCAAGGACAACGCAATATATTAACCGAAAAAAATGGTTGCTTAGACTGCCTCACGTTGGGCGTCAAAAATTCTGTAGTAGTAGTAGCATATGCTTCGTGTTATTAAAAAGGAGTATGTGCAGATAGCGCGGCGGGACCCGTTAATTGCATACTAGCTCTACGTGGCTTGGACTCTATTTAAGAGTCCCTACTGACACTAACTTGTCGAAACAATTCAACGACAAAATAAAATTTTAAATACAAAAACTAAAAGACTTAAACAGCGGTAAAATGGTTGAATTTCTTTCTTTTAAAAATTAAACGGTGGGATGACTAGATGGTTATGTCACCCACGGTCTATACCCACCCAACCCTGGTTCTCGGAAAACAAAGAAGAAAACAAGTTATCAAAGAACCCCATAAACAAATTATACTACATTATTATTCTTACGGCGTCATATCAGAGAGAAGACTTTAACAATTCATTTTAAAATTTCAAAAATCAATATATAATTTCATATTACGAAAACATTATAATCTTTGCAAAGCTAAACTCCAATTTTTAAATTGTTCATACATATATAGTATACAGAAAAGGTTATTAATTGCTAATACAATTATTTTATTAATTATTATTATATTAATATTATTATTTGAACATAGTGCTGGTTAATTATTGCCCAAATTAGCAAAAAATAAATTCAATGATATTTAAATATGTAGCTTAAGTTAAATCAATTGCATGTAACATATGTTTTTTTTTTTTAACACTTACATAATGCATTCCACCGACGAAAGATCTTTCGCTGGTTTTACTGTATCAAAGGGAAAGATTAAAGGTAGTAACTTAAATTAAGATAAGCTACATTTTGAACCTTTTTACATGCTTTTGATTTAAAGTTTTTATTTTTTTGTTTTACTTGGTTTTAATTTTTTTTTTAATTAATTCCTGTTATTATTTATTGTTTTGGGTTTTATCGTTTTGATTTCTTTCTTTATATATATAATAAATATATTTCTATTAACTATATTTTTATTTTTTTTTATAGGGATATATGTACATACATATACATATCGGCGAAAATAGGTGAAGCGGGCCACTTTTTTGGCGACCTTTTCCGATTTTTACACAGTTGGTAGAGCTACTAGCCAAGAGTATCCACGTCAAATCTTATTGCAAAACTCCGATTATTTATCGAATTATTGATAACTGAATATCGGGGTTTTCAGGGTTTTTCATTTTTAGAGTATTTTTTGATAAGCCATATCTTCTAAACGCATAAATTATTTAATTTAAAAAAAAATCTCGATTTTTTTTTTTTAATTTGTTATCATTTTTAGTTTTAAATTTTAAAATTTTATATCTTAAATTAAATATCAAAACTTAACTAGCATATGATAATAATAAACCAGAAAAAAAGTAAATTTATATAAATGCAGCAACAAAAATTATAATGCATGCAGAAGCAACCAGCTAATCTATAATTTGGAGCGACGAAAGTAGCACAAAGGATACGGCGATTAATGTGATAGGGCAGTGATCCACGCTCTCTTAGCGGGTGCAAAATTGCGAATGCCCTTACTCGTTGGGAAACAAACTCCAGACTGTAGTGAAACAACGTCAGAAAAAAAATGTTGTAATGGGCAATTTTTATACACTTTTTATAGCATTTAAGCTTACCAGGCTTGGACACAGTGCAAACACATTTTCTTATAGCATCCAGCTATAAAAGGGGTACAAAATCTATCTGTGTAGTGTATTCGGTAGTGGGTGTGTAAAATAGGTTCAGTACAGCCAAATGTATATATGCACCTGCATGCAAGAGCAAATGTTTCAATTGTCGCAAGACAATGGTGATAAAAATTAAAACCTAATAAGTAACAAAACAAAACTTTCTTTTTCAAGAATAATAAACTCACATTTTCAGATATTTTTCTTTAATTTTTAACCTTTTTCAAAGGCGAACTTTCAAATTAATTTTTATATATCGGCGAAAATAAGTGAAGCGGGTCACTTTTTTTGCGACCTTCTCCGATTTTGCTGATTTTTACACAGTTGGTAGAGCTGCTAGCCAATAGTAACCACGCCTAATTTTATTGCAAAATTCCGATTATTTAACGAGCTATCGATAACTGAATATCGGGTTTTAGACTATTTTTTGATAAGCCACATCTTCTAAACACAAAGATATTGACACGAATTTTTTTTACCATGACAGATAAAATATTAAATTTAAAAACAAAATATTTTTTTTTATTTTTAAGACTTTTTTTTTTAATTTTTAATTTTTAATTTTAAAATTGAAAAGTGATCTACCACTTTTGAAAAGAAAGTGTGAATGTCATTTTATGCGTGGAAATTCGCTGAAAAAGACGCAAAAATAAAAATGCGGTACCTCTTCGAACTGCAGAAGTTATGCCTATTTTTGTGATGACACCTCGGATTTTCGCCATAGTAAACAGCCATCGAAAAATGACACAAAAGCATAACTCTTTGGAATTGATAGATAATAAGTTCAAACTTGACATAAATAATGGTTTTGACATTTTAAGATCAACTTAAAAAATAAAACTGAATATCATGACCCTGTCACCAGATATTTAAGGTCAAAGCTTAACGCACTTATATTTTTTTATTGCAAATCGATTTAGTGTGTCTAAATTCTGGGCAGCGATAGCATTGCACAATGTCAATTACTATTCTGGGCGCTTCAATATATTACTTATTAAATATTACCAATAGCATTATATACAGTGAATTTCATAGCTATAGGACAGTCTGAAAATTTTTTGTTCAAATGTAAATATTTCGGTTCATAAGCACGATCCAGCAAAACTTCCTTTTACAAAAACAACTGCCTAATATTGGAGCTTTTAATTTACCGTAAGGTTATTGCACTATTGCTTCACACGGTGCTTCGCAATAGCTTATGCATGGAAAAATCATTTTTGATGCAATTTTGGTCGTTTCATTACTATAGGACAGTAGTCTATTATAAGGAAATTAAGGGTAAGGATGGCATAAATACATTTTATTTCAGTTTGAAATCACTTTTTGGTAATTTTATGATAAATCGATGCAATATGTGAATATTAGTTTATGCTAGAGAGACCATCTAATAGCGAAAAACGACGTGGGCAGAGGATGATGTATATTTTATGGAAAAACATATGAACCGATACATAATTATTTTGAATTTGAAATTTGTAATTTCTTTAGAAACGTCGAGGAATAAAAAAAATATATTTAAAAGATTATTGGTAAGATTTCGGAGTGGTAAAAACGAATAATCTTAAAAAATTCATAATTTTCTTCAGTTCCTTGCTCAGAGTTGATGCCAATAGTGGACCATAAAGTGTCCAAAACTACAATTTAGCAAATCGTCCAGGAGTGGAAGCCAGTTAAACCTCGACCCCTATTAAACTCATCTGAAATGAGCATCGGCGATTACTGACATGCCTGTCTGAGCGTTTTGATACCATTTCGATGTAAAACTTCGGCGAAATGCTATTATTTTAACAGGACAACGTCTAAATTCAAGTAGATAAACTCGCGAATATCCTTTTTAGGGCGACTCTTACGGTCAGAAAGCCTGCGAATTTTCATCAACTTTACTTTTTACTTATTTCTGGATGATTCTAAAGAAATTCCAAATATAATTATGTTATCGGTTTATATGTTTTTCCATAAATATACACCCTTCTCTGTCCCATGTCGTTTTTCGCAATTATATGGTCTCTCTGCCATAAACTAATATTCACATATTGCATCGATTTATCATAAAATTACCAAAAAGTGATTTCAAACTGAAATAAAATGGATTTATGCCATCTTTACACTTAATTTCCTTATAATAGACTACTGTCCTATAGTAATGAAACGACCAAAATTGCATCAAAAATGATTTTTCCATGCATAAGCTATTGCGAAGCACCGTGTGAAGCAATAGTGCAATAACCTTACGGTAAATTTGAAGCTCCAATATTAGGCAGTTGTTTTTGTAAAAGGAAGTTTTGCTGGATCGTGCTTATGAACCGAAATATTTACATTTGAACAAAAAATTTTACAGACTGTCCTATAGCTAGGAAATTCATTGTATGTAGCAATATGTTTTTATTTGTAAACTAGCCGGCCTCCGCTGCGCTCCGGCACGCTCGCTTCGCTCGCTCGTCTAGATCTTTATATTCTTCCAATGATTTATTTTTGTGGCGAATTCACGAAATACTATAATGACATGCAAATTTATCGGGCGAAATGCGTTGGCACCTCCATACAACAATACCATTCCCACGCAGTATATGGTGTATACAAATTTGTTTGTTTCATTTGTGTATTTTTTAATTGTGTATGTATGTCGACATTCTGACATTGAGAGAGTCGCTGATGGAAAAGGAATCGTATTTTCTAAAGCAAGAATATTGAATGTGGTAAACGCAAATAAATAATCATTATTTCATTAAATTTGCTCGAACTGGAAAGAAAACCATAATTTTGGTAAAAAATTTTAATGGCATAGTAACTTTTCAGAATGATTTGGTTTATTTGATTGTCATTTCTTTTAGTTTACAGTCACGTTGTTCAGATCTAAAATGAATACACTAAGTGTGTCGATGCCAGACGAAGAGGATGTGCCATTTGATTATTTTGAACATGAAATATCCGACAGCTGAAACGTTCAATTTAAATTGGAAATGCAATCTCTTTCACGATGATGTTCGTTCTTCACCCATAAACTTTTAAAATGTGAAAAATTGCAATTTGTTTCTGGAAGACAATTTCAAGGAAATACCGGCCACGCCACCATTCATGTTTCCAAACCTGGAATCTTTCCGATTGGAAAACATCGTCCGATTGACCGATGAATGGATTAATTTCATCATAAAATTTTCAACTATTCGCCATCTATACATTTTAACCATGTTTGATGGAGATTTGGACACCATGAACGATAAAGTGATTTCAGCAATAGCCGATAAATCAAATTTTCAGAATGATTGATCTTTCGAAGTTTTTGGGAAACATTTGTCGCGAGATGGCGTAAACAACATCATCATCAATTGTAAAAATTTGGTTCGATTGACAATGAATTTTTCCGAAGACAATGCCGATCGATTCGATGGCTTCGAAACTGCTGGGTGGACCACAGTAGGAAAGTTGCTGAAAGTTTCACCATTCAAAAGAGCTTAAAAATGTTCGAGCATTCATATTGTATTCATCTCGTTCTTTTGTTGTATGAGCAGATCGTGATCTTGCTGCTCTTAATCGATTCAACTCATTGTGAACGTTGTTCCTCAGCTTCAGCTGTTCTTCGGGATGATTGCAATTGAGTTCTACGCGAATTTCTACCAATGTTACGTCTTTTTGGCTGCATTATGTGCAAATATTGATCTGATCACATGTATTTTACACAGAAATCAAAACATGAATTGTAAGCAAAAATCGCAGAATTCATTTCTTCTTAAGAAAACTTGGAAAGGATTTAATTTTAAATAGGTGTAAATTGGTAAATTAACATTCATAAATTCTGTATATTCATACGAAATGAAATATCACTAAATTAACGATTGTCTAAAGTCAATGCATTAAAACTCATTGAAACATAAATTAAATCCATTTTAATCAGCGCCATCTATTGCGAAAATGTAAAATGTGTTTTTTACTTTTTATAAACCATCCTTGGGACATAACAAACACAGAAAAAAAAATGGCGGACGTAAAGTCGGGCGCGGACGACTTTAGGATACCCTGTACCACTAGCTTGTAATAAAGTCCGATTTCTTCACAAAAAACCAAAAACAGAAGAATTTGAAAGCAAACATTTTTTTTTTGACCGATCGTTCCTATGGAGCTATGATATAATCCACCGATTTCAATAAAATTTGACACAGTGCTTAAATACCTTAAAAAATATCTGAATGCCGAATTTAGTTCAAATATCTTCACAAACAAACAAAACACATCGAATTTTGTATAAAAAACGTGTTTTTGGACCGATTGTCCTATGGGAGCTATATGATTTAGTCAAACGATTTGGATCAAATTTAGTACAGTCATTGGGAACTATAAAACTTTCGAATACCAAATTTCGTTACGATATCTTCATAAACAAACGAATTATTCATCTAAAACGCTTTTTTTTGTCGAGGTCGTCTCAAACACCCCCATGGGAGCTATATAATTTATCCCCGATATCAAAAAAAAAAACTGGTGCCTGTAAAGTCGGTTTTACGGGCGAAGATTTTCGTGACAACTCCTTTCTTAATTTCATGAAATATGCGTATAATCTTGATTCGTATCAAACGTTTCGATCAACCGTTAAAAGAACACAATCGACGACTTTCGCAAGACACATTACAGCAGAAACACTTCCTTTCATTTCCTATTTCTCCTATCATCGTCCTATCCTCAACAAAATAACTCAAATAGGAATTAGTTAATGATGATAGGAGGAATGGGAAATGAAGAAAGTGTTTCTGCTGTATGTGTCTTGCGAAAGTCAAGTCGATTGTTGTTTCTTTTAACGTAGTTGACTTAGAAACGGTCCTGATGGACCGTAGCTCACTGAAAACACAAAGCAAGTGACGCGACGCTGTATCAAGTGTTTTTTGCAAAGCAAAAGGAATAAGCAATAGTAAAACGAATGGTTTGACAGAAGAAAGGCCGAACTATGCTTGTTAGTAGAGATGCCAAAACTATCGATAGACTATCGATAGTATCGATAGTATGGGATAGTATAATCGTTACGATTATTTATCGTTAGATTTTTTCAATGGTGCCTCCCATACAAACCTAATTTAAGACGTTGTCACGTCAATAAAATAAACTTGCCTCCTATGGAATAATATGGGATCTAATGTGAAAGTTTGGTAACTCTAGCTCTTACCATCTCTGAGATCTAGGCGTTCACACGGACAGACGGACAGACGGACATGGGTATATCGACTTCTCTATTCACCCTGATCATATTTTAGGTAACTTTGGGGTGTCTCCGACGTCTCCTTCTATATGTTACATACATTTCGGCTTGCACAAACTTAATATACCCTTGGTACCATACGGTACAGGGTATAAAAATATAAGAAATTCTAGTGGTCCGTTCGTGAGTCTATGTAGCTTACATAGGAACATTTTTTAATTTTTATATATATACTAGCCGGCACGCTCGCTTTGCTTGCTCGTCTAGATCTTTATTTTCTTCCAATGATTTATTTTTGTGATAAACTTTGTAAAACTTCACGAAATACTATAATGACATGCAAATTTATCGGCTGCACCGATTCTCATGAAATTTTGTGTGCTTCAATAAAATAAAATTTATAACGTTTGTAATTTTTGTGTTTCCTTTCGACAAAAACAATTAACTACAACATATGTATTAGTTAATCTGACAATGTACACAATGCCAACCTAAGTTAAAAAAAAAATGTATTGGAAAATCAAATTGTCCTTTTTAGTTAGTATTTTCGTCGCAATTTTGTTATGTATATTTTCTCAACCTTAAACCTTCCCTAGACTTCCACGAACATTTCAAAACCAAAATTAGCCAAATCGGTTCAGCCGTTCGTGAGTCTATAAGCTTCACAGGAACATTTTTTCATTTTTATATCGGCGAAAATAAGTGAAGCGGGCCACTTTTTTGGTGACCTTCTCCGATTTTGATGATTTACACAGTTGGTAGAGCTACTAGCCAATAGTAACCACGCCCAATTTTATTGCAAAATTACGATTATTTATCGAGTTATCGATTTCTGAATATTTTTCATTTTTGGACAATTTTTTGATATATAAGTTCTACGTGCAAGAAAGTCATTGGTTTTCAAGACTTGTAGGCTTAAGGACTAGATGCAGACACGCAAACAAAACAAAATTTCATATAAAAAAATATTTAAAATTTACTGTTCGGATTTGGCGCCATAAAAAAAAATTTAAGTGCAAGTAGTTATATTGAGTATGAAAAATAATGGCTGAAAATTATAAATAATAAAATGGCTATAATACTAAAATAAGTCAATTGTAACATTAAAGTGCTTTAAAACGTATGTCAATACTATCTAATGAACGTCTCCGAGAAAAAAAGGTTACATTCTATTTATTTAGATGAGAATATCATTCGTGAGTTCAGTAAAAAAAATCGAAGAATTCAACTCTACTAAAAGTTTCTCGTTGCAAGATTATATTAATTATCAACAGATATAAGTATATCTATATATGTATCTCGGCCGTCGGTGACGTAAGTGGTAGCGTTCTCGCCTCTAAAACCGAAGGTCGGTGGTTCGATTCCCCGCATTGGCCTAGCTGTGGCATCGCTAGCTCAAAGACGCTATTTGCCATGAAAGTCTTTATTAATTGAAGACACCGCCGTTCGGAATCGGCTATAAACTGTTATATTCGAAAAGTTATTAATAGAGTTCCCCTATGCCCCTCTCTAAGGGGTCAAACAGGGAATTATTTTTTATATATGTATCTTATACTACAATATATATAAAATTCTCGTGTCATAATGTTAGTAACCATACTCCTCCGAAACGGCTGGACCGATTTTCATGAAAGTTTGTGTGCCTATTGGGTTGGTCTGAGAATCGGCCAACATATATTTTCCATGTGTAAGCAACTCAAAAAAGAATGCACAAAACAGATAAAGTGTCCAAATAAATTTTATATGTTTCTTTACTGTTTTAATGTAATAACAAGTGGCATGGAGGAAGTAGGGACATCCCGACTATAGTTTACCCTTTATTTTAAAATTGCTCCAAGTTTTGAAGCGTCTGAAACCCAACGATAAATGAGTATATACCAATTATGATAAGTGTGGCTTTTTGGGTTTACAAATAACTTGTTCAACACTTAAATTTCTTCTTTTTTTTTTGTGAAATCCTTAGTATTGATCCCTCAAGGAGTAAAACCTCTTATTCTCAATTTATAAAATAAAAATTGGTCAATAACTTTTATTTTACATTTTTATTATAAAAATTTAAAAATACGAGTTATATTGCAATTTTTAAATAAAATTGACATTTAATTATTATTTCATAATTTTTATTTTTCAAAGCAAAATATAAGAATTATTATGCAATTTTAATCAAAAAAAATTAAAAAATAATAATTATTTGATAATTTTTATTGTAAAAATTGCAACAGTTACGATCCCTGAATTTTAGCCTATTTTTATCCAGAATATAGCTTATTCGGGAGCTCAACACCTGCCAACACTACTGCGTGTGCCAAAAGTAATCTGCTGCTACGACTCTGAATTTCGAGCGGACATAAAACAACCAAACGGACGAAACTATTAAAAACTTAATCAAAAACGATAGTTATGCGCATCTCAAGTACGTAAAACGTGCGTATGCATACGCACATCCGAAAACGTTCGTTTACGGATTTTTTACGAGAGCAGGTGCGGACGTTAAAAACAAAACGAAATGGAATGGTGTTGTTCGTGTGCTTGTTGGTTCTCTCTGTTCGTTTTCGTCTCTCGAGACGAATTCGTTTTCATTATGGCACGACAGTTTCTTTGTTCTCTTGTTCATTTACTGCACTCTTCGCATTGTGAAAACAAGCAAGTTGAATAGTTAATATAAGATAACCAAAAAAAAACGTAAGTTCAACAATAATATTAGCAAGTAACTTGTAATTGTTTCGGCTAGCCGCAAATCAATTTTTTTTTGCAACAAGTAAAAAAAAACGCTGCTGACAGCCGCAACTTCTTTGCTTCTAATGAAACTGTGTTTTTTTTCATTAAAGCGATAAACAGCTAACCAAACTAACTAACCAAAAAGGAGTATAACCTCTTATTGGAAGATAAGGATGTCGACAGGATCAGCCAAAAAGTTTTTCAAAACGCCCAAGAGAAGCACTGCAAGTGTTATTAATTATTATTAAATGCTATTAATTATTATTAGTTTATAAGCGCAATGAATGCACCCATTTTTATAAATTTTAATTTTTTATTTTTGTGGGAACTAAATGGGAATGGGACAAAATATTCTACAGCAACACATACGGATTTGCTTCGTTGGCAAAATTGCAAAAGTGTCGCAAGAGATCCGTTTGCGTTACACGAAAGTATCACCAACGGGTCAGCTAGCGAGAGTTTCGTCCGGTTTGGTGCCTGTTAATAACTATCGTAAACGAAGGTATTTTCTGCAACAAACTGAGCGAGAGATGATTTGTTTAAGTGTCGTTTTCGGATCTGCTAGCGATACTTTTGTCCGTTTGAGTTCCGTTTTGCTTTCGTTTTTGATTAAGCTTACGGACATATTGTCCACTGGTTTGGTCTACGATCTCTATTCGTTTTTGTCTTTTCGGCTGTCACTGCTACAGCAAAATTGAAAATTAACAGAGCCAAAGCAGCAGCAGCAGCTAAAATTGTGTAATATTTGCTATGTTGGTAGTAGCGTTTTAAACGCTGCGAAAAACACATAATGGAACGTATGCAGGTCGTCCCAAGTCAATTAGAAAAAATGAAGGATATCCTACAAATAACTGAAAATTTATCGGAAAAACTGACAGCATTTTCATCAAGAGTTGACAATTTGGCTATATTTCTGTAATCGACTGGCGCTGATTCTTATATAAGAAATCCAAGAATTGGTATCAAAGTTACCAATTAGGAGTCCCATACTGTGGTACATACAGAGTATGCGTGCGAAATTTATCGTCCGGATTTAAGACATTTTAGCTAGAAAACTAGCGAGAATAATTGCCAAGGCAGTACTTGTGACTATCCCAAATGCTCAACAGCAAGTAAAGGCGGAACGGTTTATCAACAAGTCAGTTATGCAGACAACAACAAAGCAGCAATAAAAAATGGCGATCGTAAAGTTGGGCGCGGACGAATTTGGGATACCCTGCACCACTAGCTTGCAATAAAATCCGGTATATTGCTTAAAAACACCAAAGACATTTGATTGCCAAATTAGGTTAATTCATAAAAAATCAAAAACAAGAGTTTTTAAGCAACAATTTTTTTTTATCCTATCCTATGGGAGCCATTTGATTTAGTTATCCGATTTTGTTCAAATTTGACACAGTGCTTTGGTACCTTAAAAAAGACCTGAATGATGAATTTAGTTATAATATATTTACAAACAATCGGAACACAATAAATTTTGTATAAAAAAATAAAATTTTTTTGACCGTTTGGTCCTATGGGAGCTATATAATATAGTCTACCGATTTTTATAAAATTTGGTACAGTGCTTCAGACCTATATAAAATTTCCGAGTGCTAAATTTGGTTACCATATCATTATAAACAAACGAATGATACCGAATTTTGTACAAAAATCGTTTTTTTTGGAAGATCCGGAGCTATATGGTATAATCAACCGATGTTAACAAAATTTGATACAGTGTTTGAGAACTTTAAAAACTTCCGAGTGCCAAAATTGGCTACGATATTTTCAGAAACAAGCAAATTAAACTGATATTTGTACAAAAATCAATTTTTTGGCCGATCGGTTCAATGAGAGCTAACATATATAATATGCTTGGGA
>JBAMAX010002621.1:0-20238 GCA_037043745.1 Chymomyza amoena
AAAGCATGTCAGAAATCATACTTTTCTAAAATTTTGCATATTTATGCGTGCCATATTCAATATCGGAAAAAGCGTTAATAAGATGTTGATACATACCAAAAATTGTATAAAAATTATTAACATTATATATGAGGACAAATTTTTTCCTTACTTATTTTTATTAATCATATGTATCATCTTTATTTTACGTATTTTCTAATATTTTTCGTTTGAGGTTTCTTTTTTTGCCTTTTGCAATAAGAAACAGATGATAAGTGCCCAGCTTATTAAAACTTCAGGGCTGTCATTATATTTATATAATGTTTATAAAACAAAGATAGAACTTTCGACTTGTTGCCAAAAAATTTGCCAATTTATCCCATAGTATACTGCTAGGTATTACTTCAAATATCCAAAAAAAATCGGAAACATGCCTGTATACGTAAGCTCATTCCCAAGGGTATTTGTGAGTCTGTGTGCGTGTTTGTATCTCTGCCAATAACCATGCCCAAATGTTATAAGCACTTTGGCTTTGTGAATTTTATGTCTTGCGGCATACATTATAAAATTAATGACATGGCCTAAACCATATCGTAGGGCATAGACTGTAGCCATGTCACAAGTAACGAGTTTACCACAAAGCAACTCTATGTGTGTATGTGTGTGTGTATCTGGTATCTATGTTTGTGTGCATATGTATTAGTATCTTTGGGTCTCTCACTTGTCCAAAATTTCCAGCTATGGCTGCAATGCGTTTTGTGTTTATGACAGTTGTCAAATTTGCACAAACTCACATTAACGATTTACAATTAGACCAAAAAGGACATACAGACAGATAGACTTTAAATCCTTTGGGCAGTTTAGTGTCAAATATATATTAAGCTAATATTTGTTTAAATCAAGCACCAGCTTAACATCAAAATTTCACTATAATTTTATTAGTATGTATGTCCTGGCATAAGCCAGTGCCATACATAGCATTATAATCCAAAATAGTTTAATGGCACTTTGGTCATAAAATTAAATGCATATAAATGTTCCTGAAATACTGCGGGAGAGATAGAGAGAGATTGTTTCTGGAGTGCGTGAGAGTGCGTTTTAGTGTCATTAGTTTAATATTCATTAACTAACACGTTTAAATGACTTTGTACTTGAAACAAGGATGCATTAAATAGCCCGCCATGCTTATTGTATACACTGAGAAGTTGTAGGGAAATTTTTGGAAAAATTAAATCAAAATTTAACTCAGTAGCTGAAGCTGAAGTTTATACTAAAAAATATATGAATCAGCAATCTGAAAGTAACTGCACACCTTACCTGAGGGAAATGTCCTTCTGGTAAAGGCGAGACAGAAAGTCAACGTTACTATTTCGATTAGGATCACATAAGGAAGATTATTAAAGTTAATGGAAAAGAGAATCTTCAATTAGCTTCATTTAATGTTGCTTAATTTTCCAGTAAGCAAGCTATCCGGGAAATTCTTATACGAAATAATGGGGAAATATATTATTGGTATACCCATTATCTTAAGGTAAGGAGTGTTGGTATAAACGATTAGATCTTAAAGAGTGTAAGTATTTTAAAAATGACTTTAAGCCATGATCAGGAGCCATACGAATAACTAACTAATAAAAGTATGTATTGCTTTTTGAGTTATTTTGGGCTATAATATCGTGATTAACTATTTAATCGGAGGTTCTTTCCAATTTGGTCGAAAAATTGTATCCTTTTTTAAAAAAATAAAAGCTCCATATTCGTAGAATATGTAAACAAAAGGATTTTTCGATGCTAACGATATTTCAGAAATAGAGCGTTTTGAACGCAACTAAGTAGCGCGCTGAGGGACTTTCTAAAAACCTTAAACGGGTTTTTCTAGGAACCATGTTTTTCATCAAAATTTCAAGATGTATTGTTCCAATTACCTTAATTTAAAATCTGTTTGAAAGGATATCATTTGTTGTAACGTCATATAGCCTATAGCCTGAGGGCAATCAAGATACTTCTAAGAATACCTCATTTGTCAAATTATGAGAAGCGACTTGGAAGTTACGAGAGAACAGATGAACATTCAGGTACATAATTCTTCCTACAAAAAATTCTAGCGCTCCAAAAAAAAATACTTTCTGATTTTTATTTTAAAAATTAAAAGAATAAATACGCCTGTCTTTATACCAATACACACTCAAAATAAAAGTATAACCATGCCTTCTTAGTTAATATCAAAAAATTATAAAATAAATTTCTCTCAGTGTAGTCATGGAGTGCCGCTTTTTAAGCTCTTGCTTTTAATGCTGCACATAAATAATGCATTTAAAATATTAAATGCATTTACGTAGCTCGTAAAACTATTTGATTTGACTAATTGTTAAAATTAATATCGAACTGATATTATTTAGTAAATTGAAATGATTTTAATGTATAGCTATTTGGTTTTAAATACATATTTAACGAGATTTTTGGCCAGCATTAAGAATTGGTTTTTGACCAGATTCGATATTTCAACCTTAGGGCTTAATACCTAAAATATGCTATGTATGACAATCAACCAAATTGATATTTTGTTGGATTGAAAATATTTTTGGTTAAACAGAAGTGGATATAATCAGGTTTTAAGGTAACTATTATTCAAAACGTCGAATTCTAGCCTAATGAATACAATTAAGAATATTGATTTTGAAGGCAATTGATTTGAATGGTAATTTAACATATATAAGAATAGATGTTGTGGCCCTTT
Organism: Chymomyza amoena; assembly: GCA_037043745.1. NCBI lineage: Eukaryota > Metazoa > Arthropoda > Insecta > Diptera > Drosophilidae > Chymomyza > Chymomyza amoena. The sequence continues at coordinate 2,714 of JBAMAX010002621.1, forward strand.
GTACCACTTTGGAACTCAAGGAAATATATGTATACATATGTTATATATAATTTACAAAGCTAAAAATCTCTTGGTATTAATTAGTTAAAGTCAAGGCAATAAGTTATCTTTTTTTATTAGGAGAATAATTCTTAAAAAGCACCAAAAGCTGTATTCGGCTTCAATTGGTCAGCTTTCAAAGGAATTAGAAATCATGAGCTTGAAATCTTCATAATAATCTTTACTCCTTTTAAGAATATGTAATCTGTTTCCTAAATCACATTCTTAACACAGTTTGTTTCAAATTTGGACCAGTCTTTATACTCACAAAAGGGATATAATCTTGTTGCTCAAAACAATACGAAGAGCAGACTAGAAGCTTATTCTAAATAAAACTGCTTTTAAAATAGGAAATTAATTCTTAAATGCCAGTACGCAGACTCGCAAAAAACTGCAACTTTTTTTGTGCTGCTAATTAAAAAAAATAATACTAGCTAGATGGCGCTAGCAGTAGCAACAGTTGTTTTTTTTAGCAAATATTAAAATCAGCTGTCTGTTCACAGATGGTAAATGTGCTATAAGTTTAAGTCAAAAAATGAATAGATGTCAATTTTGCAAGAAATTGGCAGCACTGTTTGGCTATAAAATTGAGTAAAAATAAGACAGGTCAACATGGTTCAGTTGTTGGAAAGCTAAAAGTCATTTCCGAAGTAATTTAGTGCGTAGAATCCGATTCCGGCGTCAGAACTGGCCCATCACGTCAGGATTTTGAGATATTTGAGGTTATGTACCCAAAAAACAGCGTTCTTTCTTACTTTTGAGGTTATGTAAAGGGCGGTCTTTCTCTCCAGTTACATCATTTAGTACCACTCTTACCCTTTAATTTAAGGGCTCAAGAGATCAATTACGATTTTTTTCGCAAAGTTATGGCTTTTCGAAGTTACGAGCTATATCCCTTCGACGTCATTAGCATTTGCAATAAGCCTTTGAGATAACACGGGTCAACATGGTTCAGTTTTTGGAAAGCTAAGGGTTATTTCCGAAGTAATTTGGTGGGTAGAATCCGAATCTGGCGGCAGAACTGGCCCATCACGTCAGGTTTTTGACATATTTATTATATATATTTATTTTATATATTGGGTACATAACCTCAAATATCTCAAAGTCCTGACGTGATGGGCCATTTACGCCGGATTCGGATTCTATGCACCAGGTTACTTCGGAAATAACCCTAGCCTCCAACAACTCACATGACCCCTGTATTTGTAGACCTGTGTAATCGGTCTTGGAATTTTACTAGCGTCTGTTTCATGAAGTTTTGTTGAGTCTTGCCTCTTTTGGCAATGCCTTTATAATACAAAAATTACTACGTGGAGAAGCACTACTTCGAAAATTGTGAAAAGTTATTTCTAAAAAATTATTATTATTATCATATATTATTTTATTTAAAATTGATTTTTTTTTTTTAATTAATTAAAATAGCGCTCTAAAATGTATCTCAAATCATTTTTAAATCTTGCTTAATTATAATCTCGCCTCATAGTGATTTTCATTGCTTGTATTTCACACTTTTTGGTTTATCATCAAAATCATGAAAATGTCAAGCTAAAGCACACACACATAGATACACACACACACACACACACACAGAATACTCTTGGCAGATGGCAACGTGAAATGTTAACCCAAAACTGCCCGTAGCAAAAGTGACAGAAAACTCTTTGCAATGTTAGCCTTAACCCCTGGTTGCCCGATCTGCTCAACAACTGTGAAATGGATTTGCACACTTTGGTTGTTGACATTTTCACATGCAGCGTACGCAAATTAAAGGAAATGTAAAATTACACTTGGAGAAAAATAATGTATAATGCAGAAATTGAGCAACCGATAATACGAAAATAAAGCAGGATATCATTTGAATATATATGGAACCTGATATACTAAAAACAAGTATATATAGATTTTGTTACAAGATTTGGAGTGAAATTAACTTATTTGAGCTATAGTACACAATTATTTTAAATTTTTGTAAAAAAAAAAAATTAAATAAAGAAATATAAGAGTAATTGCCCATAAAAGCATCATAATTTTTAGCTTTTTAAACTAAAAACTAAGCTGCATTAATAATTTAAAAATAACTTATGTTGTAAACAATATAAAGTTATTATTAAAGTAAATATAATTTAATTGCATATTAATTATATTTTTATTTAAATAAAAAATTAATAAATGCTTGAAGGCTAGTTTTGTTTTTTTTTTTCTTGAAGCAAATTATATTTAAATTCAAAAAAGACTTCAAGTGTTTGACATTCTTCCAGTATTATGCAGCAAGTAGAAAAATTTCTCTATTCTATAAGCCCCTTCCATTTAAAACATATATGAGACTGAAATATGTTGTTCCTTAGTCCATTTGATTAGACACTATTTTTTTGTTAGCCGAAAAAAATTTTATTCTCGTACTTTTCGCCATTTTGTTTTAGAGGTAAATGTCGATATTTTACGTCAATTTTTTATAAATGTGCATAACTTTGTCAAAAGTGGTTGGATTTAGACGGTTAAACATTTGAAATGACCGGAATGAGTGGCGCTTTGGAACTATTGTATTAGCAATATTGAGAAATATTTTATTTTCCAAAAAACAAAAAATTCTAAATTTTTTTAAAATCAAATATCTCAAAAAGTGTATTTTTTTTTTCATTTTTTCATAGTTAAGTGGACCATTTGAACTAACAAATAGTTAAATTTTCCTTTGCTTGGTGAGCAAAGGGAGCAGGGGCGAAACACCCTAGTATATATTAAACTAAAAATGCAAAAAAACTTACCAACCCTAATCTTGCATCAACTAAGTATTTTTATTCAAAAAAGACTTAAAGATCAGTCACTTGCCAAGGTGCTTTGACTTTCAGTATTATTCTGGAAGTAGAAAACACTCTCTTACTAAATTCTATGCTAAAATGACAATACAAATACAGGCTGTAATATTTATTTTTAAAAATTTCGCGTATGTGGGATAAGGGTATAAAAGGCCAGATAGGAATTAGACAATTGTTCCGCATGCTAAGAGTATCTTACTCACCAAGTCAGCTCTGTACAAAAATTTCTTTATTTTAAAAATTTCGAGCACGCAATCCTAAATATTTATTTTTCCAAATGAAATTAAATATACGCAATGTGGGTTTGTATGGACGGTAAGATTAGTCGTAGCCAGGTCGGTAAAAAATATTGTACAAATATATTGAGTACTATGCTAATCAATTTCATAGGGGCATCGTAACTCTTATAATTTTTAAAATAAAAATTTTGAAATAATAATTTTTTTACGTTCAATTTGATATTTCTTGACACTAATTTAAATATTTAAATAAATTTTCATTAAAGATCCAAAATAGCTCTCATCTTTCAATTAAAAATAAAAACAAATACAAATTAGTGGTCAATTTTAATGTAAAAAATGTTAAATTGGAGTTACTCTGTAATTTTTATACTAAGCATCAAAAATAAAAGTTATGACACAAAAAATTTTAAAAATAAAGTATCTTAATAATTAAATATCTTTTCAACCAAGTGTTGCGCACTTCAAAAAAATTATATATTGTTACATGAAATTTCACATAGACTACTTTTCTCGCTTTTAGTTTTTTAATCGGCTTAACTCTTATTTATGGTCCCTGGAAAATAACATAATTTTGAATTTTTTTTGCTTTCAAAACTTTACTTCAATATCATCTTCGACAAACTCTGAAGATGTCTGAAACGGGAACTTCAACTGAATTTATTTATTTAATCTTGAATCGTATCTACAATACATTGTGACAAAAATTTCGATAATTGATATTCTTTGATATTCGTGGTTTAGTGCATAACAAAAGGTCAATAAGGAGTACATATAAAGTGACTGTTTTGAGGCGATTACGTGAACGGGTCCGTCGCGTTCGGCCGGAATTGTGGGCAGATATTTAAAGCAAAACCCTCGATGAATACCATCGACCAGGCACCGTTCAGTCCAGATCTGGCCCCGTGTGAATTTTCCTCTTTCCAAAATTAAAATTGCCACTCCGGGGAACCCGTTTTGACTCCATACCGACCATAAAACATAATGCGACTAGAGAGCTGAACGCCATACCGGGCAACGCCTATGAAAAATGTTTCGAAAATTGGAAGAAGCGTTGGTGTAAGTCTATGGCTTCAGAAGGGGTATATTGTGAAGGAGTCAAAATAAATATTGAAAAAGATGAACTAGTTATCGCTTTATTTATAAATTCCGAAAACTTTCTTGCCACAACGTATTATAAAATTTTCAATTTAATTCGCCTCATTCCATTGATTTAATGCGATTTGCATAAAATATACTCCAGTTTTTCTCTCTGTGCAGCAACAACACCAATACACACACACAAATACATAATGACTGTTTGACTGTGTGCATATGTGTGTGTATATCTGTGTTGTTTGTTTAGCGCCGGCATAAACAGTTGTAACAGTTGGAACTACAAGCTAGAGCGGGGCCAATGCATACAATCACACTCACACCAACACACACACACGGAGAGTCAGAGAAGTGGCAACATGCATGTGAACGAATGCTGCATGCTACAAAACAGCAACGGTAATTACATAACAAAAGTGCACACAAACAAGGACAACAACAGCAGTGACAACAACAACAACACAAGCAACAAGAACAGTGGCAACTCTGGCAATGAGAATTCTCGCGCGGTTCTAGCCTGGCTAACAACATTCAGAGCTATTTGGACCTGGCCAACATTAAATGAGTTATACAAATAATTATGCTGTGTGATTATTTTGCTGGGCACGTCGACAGACAAAAGGCAAACAAAAACCAAAAATTCAAAAGGATCTGACAGCATTTAAAGGAAGCCCAAGGCAGATCTAAAGTTATGGCATTTGGGGGGTATCAAAAAGTTGCCTAATATAGCAAATGAAGCATACGCACTGTGGTGCACAAAACAAAATTGTCTGTAAATATTACAATTTGTTACAACGCACAAAAATCACATAAACAAGCAAAGATACAAATACCAGCACACACTAACATACAGATACACAGCTACTGTATCTATGTGTGTGTAGGGACCCAAAGTCGCTCGGCCAAGCAATGGCAAAAGCGTGTGATTTATAACTAATTGATGAACACAATGATGTAGCTGACGGCCATCCTGATGGGCCACTCACTTTGGGGGCGTGGCAGACACCCACATGCCCAGACAGCCTCGCACACACACACACACACACACACTCATAAACTATATACAAAACAACGCCCAAGTGCGTACAGTTGTGCTCAAGGTCATTTGGACATGACTAGCTATATATTTATGTATACTCTTAGGAAAAGTATTTTAATTTTTTTTTAAGGGGTATTGGGACTATTATACTTAGATTCTCAAATAAAATGTTTTATTTTGAATATTTTTTCTTTTAATTAATTTATTTGTAGAAATTTTTAAAACTAAATTTTTTTTTGTATTTATTGAGAGTTCAAAGGTGTAGGATACGTTATAAAAAATAAGTTGTTGAAATATTTAGTTTTTTGAAATGTTTTATTTATGATCTTTTAATTTAAGTTTAATTTTTTATATTTTTTTTTTTGTTTTTTTTTTATAAATTTTTAAAACTAAATCTTTTTGTATTTATTGAGAGTAGGCAAAACGTTCAACGTGTCGGATACGTTATAAAAATAAGTTGTGGAAATATTTAGTTTTTTGAAATGTTTTATTTATAATATTTTAATTTAAGTTTAATTTTTAATAGTTTTTTTTTCATAAATTTTTGAAACTAGTTTTTTGTATTTATTGCGAGTAGGCAAAACGTTCAACGGGTCGGATACGTTATATGGAAATAAGTTGTTGAAATATTAAGTTTTATGAAAGGCTTTATTTTTGATATTTTTCCCTTAAGTATATTATTTTTTTTAGAAATATTTAAAGAATATATTTGAATCCAGATTTTTGATTTTATTATGAGTCGGTTAAATGTTACGCTATGGGAAAAAAGTTATTGTGATATTAATGTGCCTCAGAAACCCATTTCTTTTTAATTTTTTCAAAATTTTGACAAAATTGTTTGAGATAAGATTAAATTCACCAATAAAATCTTTTTATTCAAAGAAACTTTTACATATTTGGAATGTTTATTTAATTTCTTATTTATCTGCATTTTTATGTTTTTATAAATCTAATGTTTTAATTCATTGTTCTCATTTTTACAAAATCTTTATTAAAATTTTCCATTCTGTGTCAAAGTGCAAAATCTTTGCAAGCTACAGAGTTGCCACCTAGTTGTGGCATTAAATAAATATAAATTGGAGTACTTATTTTAGCATTTTAATAAATGTTTTTGGTGTTAAATGAAAGTTAAATGAAAGTTAAAAAAAGCTTGTTTTATTTAAACTAAGTTGTCATTATAAAATGTGATAAAAAAAAATAAGTGCTGTACATCTTTTTCTCCTAATGTGGCAACGTTGGACGTGTTTGTGTTAAATATGAATGCCAATATTTAAATATAGAGTTCATAATTCAAAATAAAAACAAATGAATACGGCTTCAATGGCTTCTAATCTTGAATTAGGCGTTTTAAATATAATTTTCTCTTTGCGTGCAATTTTCATTTGTAATCAATCGAATTTTGCCATTCACAACGAGGATGACAGCTTCTGAGCAGTAGGGTTGCCATGCAGAGTCATTGATTGAACGGGAGTAGCGATGCGCGTTATCGATCCGATATTTTGAATATCGACAAAATCGAAGTCGATGCTGAATATTCGTTGCCGATGTTTTGGTGCTCGATTAATTGTCGTTCCGATAGCAATTTGCTTAGTATCTGTAGCGATATAATTTTTTCACAATCAGCGCTTCTAATTTATTTTCCAAAAAGTCCCTTTAAGGTCATCCATTCGATATTCTGGTCTAGCTGGCTACATTTCCTAAAAATATAATAATATTTGAATTTATTATAAACATTAGAAAGCAATGGTTTCTTTGTCGAGCAAACGACTCCATTTTGTTCAATTCTTCTTTAAAAAAACGTCAAAAAGTCAATTTATTTTTAGGAGGAATCAAAGCGGATCGGTATCGAGTTTTTTGAAATACTCAATACTTCGATTCGATTTTTGTTTCGGTATCGAGCATCCCGAAACGGAAGTAATACGAGGGTGGATTGAAAAGTTTCCGGCCTGACCAAGAAAAACAACGTTTTTAAGAATTTTTTTTTTTATTTCTCAACATAATCTCCTCCAAGGCTGATACATTTCTCATAGCGGTGTTCTAGTCTAGTAATGCCATCTCTATAGACTGATTCATCAAGCTCCTCAAAATACCCATTTACAGCTTCGATTACTTCTTCATTGTCCACAAATCTCTTACCGCCAAGCCATTTTTGAGGTTAGGAAACAGATAATAGTCACTCGGGGCTTGGTCTGGAGAGTAGGGAGGGTGCGGCATCAATTCAAACTTCAGATCGTTGATTTTAGCCATCGCAACGATTGACTTGTGCGCTGGTGCGTTATCGTGATGAAACAAGATTCTTTTCTTCGCTAGATGAGGTCGTTTAATTTTCACCTCGTGGCTCAAACGTTGCAATAAGTCTGCGTAGTATTGACCAGTGATATTTTTACCCTTTTCAAGGTAATCAATGTATATAATACCTCTTGCATCCCAAAAAACAGTAGCCATAACCTTGTTCGCTGAAAAAATTGTTTTTGCCTTCTTTGGAGTTGGTTCCCCTGGTCCAATCCACTGTTTAGACTGTTCTTTGGTTTCAGGAGTGTAGTGGTGGCCCAAGTTTCGTCAACAGTTATGAATCGACGCAAAATTCGCTTGAATTACGCTTATACAACGTCAAATTGGCGGTAGAAATGTTTTTCCGAATCAATTTTTTTCAAGAAAAACACAGAGGCGTCTTGTTCAGTGTGCTCTCAAATCTAAACTAACATGGCGATCGGGCTGAAACTATAGCTACAAGCTATCTAAGGATGGTACTATAGAACGCCACCTCAAGGTAGGCATAGTGGCGCCATCTCTTGGTCAGACCGGAAACTTATCAATCCACCCTCGTATTTAAAATTTTATACATTATTTTGTAGAACCAGAAAGTAAAAGGTTTAAAAGGTTAAAAAACATTTATGTGTGTCTAAATGTTTTAAAATTATTGAAGGCAATTGGCAACCCTTTGCTGCCATTCTAGCGGAAGTATAAATATTTGGAAATATTTGTTCTAAACATAAAATCTTAGATATTACTGTGGCACCTACAGATTTGCTTAAAGATTTGTTTTCAAGCCGCTGCTAAAATCTTTAAAAATTTCTAAACCGATATTACATATATATATATTCTTTTCAGCACTTTGACATATTTACAATGCATCCGTAAATAACAATTTCGACATTTTTTTGGGTGATTATTTTAATAATTGCTTAAAAGATTTAATTCTGCAATGGTAGAAAAATGTATCCGATAAATTCGTATGAAGGAAATGTTTTTTATTTAAAATGGCGATGATTATTGAAATATTTTTTTATCTTCAATAGCTTCGATCTGTTATACAACTTTGAGCTATGACTCTAAGGGTATATCCTATTCGGTTCTTCTCAAAAATCCCGATTCTCTTCTATGACATTGCTCCTGGAGCTGCTGTCAAATTGATTCATTCAAGCGTTACGCTTGAATAATTTGCACCATAACCGAATTTATTATGCTCTTTTGTATTACAGAGCGAGTCGAGAGGGTTTGCAGTTTCAGCAACTTTAGCTTGTTGGCTGGATAATAATGTACTTTATAAGTATTTATATATAGTATGGTATATACTAGTATATTATATATATGTGCTTGTGTACTTTTTGCTGGGCGCTTAAATTGCGCACACATTTCCGTTTCCGCTTGTAATCAATTCCCTTTTTATTTGGACGCTGTTGTTTAGCTTTTGTTTTTAATTGATGAATAAATTTAATTGAACTAAATGGATTTCGTTTTGTGCCATGTTATAGAGTAGCAGCTATTGTTGTTGTTATGAGCCAAAGCCATTAGACTGGCCAAAACACACACACCGGCACATACACTTAACCCTTGGCCATAAAACTCGACCCTTTGTAGCCGTAGTTTGTGTTCTGAAAACCCCAAAAACGGCAACGCATTTTAATTGAATTTCAATTGATTGCAAAAATTTCCATTTGCCGCCACAGTCAAATTTCATTTTAATTAATTAGAATTGATAACAATAACGAGTTACGTAGCAAAATAAATGTTTTAATGGCTTTGTTTTCCACTTCTAAAATATAGAACTCTGTGAGTTATACAAATATATATTACTGTGGTTTTCCACGTGCTTGGAGTGCTTGAAGTTGGTCATAAATTCGTTTTTTGCCATTATGTTGGTAATAAACTAAGCCACTAGCTAATGTAAATGCTAAAGCTTGCATTAAAATATAATAAATGGGTATTATTTTAAGAGCGAAAAAGTAGGTATATGTTTTTTTATGGAAACACACATTTTTTAATGCTTAAAAACTTAAAAGTAGCTGCTATATGAGTAGACTAATATTTAAAAAAGAAATATTATTTTTCTTTAAGATTAAAAGTAGAATGCTGAATGTACTCTTAAGCATAAAAAAAACAAAGAGGTGGCGAGTTAAAATATTAATTAATTTAAATAAATTGAAAATTTTGAGGCACTTTGAATCAATTTAATGCTCATTTAGTTTTTATAAATCAAAGATTTAAGAGGTTTTGGCGCGATCTTCCGCTCAAAATATTAACTTCTGGGTATACCTTCTATTTGAAAATTTTATTTCAATTTTAAAAATTTTTTGCATTGGAACTTTTAGTGTACGACTTATAGAATTCGAGATAAATGGACTAAAACATATTTCAGAATTGTGGGAAAACCCTACGGAGGGGAAGGTTACTTTTGGCTTGACACTTTTGGATGGTCTTTAAAACATTAAGCAAAAGAAATTCCAGCATGAAATATTTTTAATGTACTAATGATGCTAATCGATAAGCGTACTTGTAAAAGTCTTTTGATAAAGAATATTTATTATTATTATTATTAAGGACATATTCATAATTTAAACAATCTTTAAACGTAGCCTTTCACTTAAGTTATTAACAAAGGACTAAAAATGATCCTGTTTCGCGCCATTGCTCATAGCACGATGATGGATTTCCCGGTCTGCCGGTTGAGCGTCCTGCGCTAGGTCATTTTACATCTGGCTCTGGATCGATTGCCTTGTGGGATCCATTCCTGAACTGCATGCGGTATCCCATCGTAATCTTTGCGCAAAGTGTGGCCCAACCAACCGTATTTACGCTTGCGAATTTCAATATCGATTGATTTTTGTTCGCAAAGTTCCCATAGGCGCACAATGCTAATGGTACGTAATACGCTTCTAAGACATCGATTGACAAATGTTTGGAGCTTCTTGACAATAATACTGGTAATGAGCCATGTCTCACAACCATACAACAGCACCGACTTTATGCATGCGTATTTCGGATTTTCGCCGGTTATTCGGTTCTCGCCAGAATCTATTTAGTTGTCCAAAGGCAGCTTAGGCTTTACGAATTCTGCATTCTACATTGTCCAATGCTCCTCCGGATGATGTAATTTGGCTTACCAAATACTCGAATTTGTCTACGTTTTCAATATAAATGGTGATTCATTAAGACCTTGTTTTTTTAATGATTTGGCAAATGCAAATACAAATTTAAAAGAAATGATGGCATCTTTATGTATGATTACGAAAGGATATTTTATGACATTTATTTTTTAAAAATAATCTCGTTGAAATGTTGGCCGCAACTGCGTTTTAAATGGTCCATCCTGAAGGTCCAATTTTCCTTGACTCGTTCAAGCATTTCCACTGGTATTTGGCCAATAACACGAGTAATGTTGGCTTCCAAGGCCTCAATCGTTGCTGGTTTGTCCACGAAATCTTTTGACTTTACGTAACCCCAAAGAAAAAAGTCGGGGTGTGATATCGCACGATCTTGGCGGCCAAGGCACGGGTCCCGTACGTGAAATTTATCTTTCACCAAATTGACCTCGCAATAGAGCCATTGTTTCATTGGCAATGTGGACCGGAGCGCCATCCTGTTGGAACCAAATGTCGTCGAGATCACGAGCAACAATTTCAGGTAGCAAACAGTCCGTTAAAATGGTCCGATAGCAACAGGGCAATTTTGCTTATTCACGAAGCCGTGGACCCAAAAGTGGGCCTCATCACTGAACAAAATTTTAGTCGAAAACAACGGATCTTCATCGTTCTTACCTAGAGCCCATTCACTAAAATGGCAACGTGCAGGAAGGTCATTCGGCTTTAATTCTTGCATGAGTTGAATTTTGTACGCTTTCAAGCCGAGATCCAAATGTAAAATGCGCCAGGTGGTTAAATACGACAGGCCAAGTTGTTGCGATCGGCGCCGAATCGATTTCTCGGGGTCATCGTGAACACTGTCAGCTACCGCCGCTATATTCTCTTCACTACGTGACGGATGTGGTCGATTTGGTCGTGTATCATCAAACAATGAATACTGGGTTTCAAATTTGGTGATGGTGTTACGAATTGTGGGTTCGGTGGGTCGATTATGTCGATCTCAGCTCACGAAAAACATTCTTTGCAGAACGCTGATTTTCGTAGTACAATTGTACAATTTGTAAACGTTGTTCGGGTGTAAGTCTTTGCATGATGATTTGCAAATGAATACTGAACAACTTTACCTTTGACAGCTGTCATGGATCACGCGTGATCCTCACGAAAATCCCTATTGAAAAAAAAGGTCTTAATGAATCACCTTTTACAAGTTGTCGATACTAAGGGCGCTTGTATTAGTGGGACTTACCCGAAATCCTTTTTTGAGGCTTCTGTTGCGAGTCTATCAAACTGGGTTTGAAGGTCCGTCTGACGACGCTTTTATGATATTAATAATTTTGTCTGGAATCCCTCTAGCTCGAAGTGCCACCCAAATTGCTTCCAAATCAAATGTGTCAAACGCTTTCACGAAATCTATGAAAACTAAATATAACGTAGAGTTGAATTCCTCGAATTACTCTACGATAACACGTACAGTGTTTATTAGATCTTTACAAGATCTTTGAGGACGAAAGCCAGCGTTATTTCTAGGTAGAACGTTGTTAATTGGCTCGGAAATGCGGCTTAGTATGATCTGGTTGAAAATTTTCATGATGGTTGGCAGGAGATATATACCCCTCCAGTTATAGCATATTTATCGGTTTCCCTTCTTCGGTTTCTTGATAATTACTGATTTCTTCCAAGATTTAGGTATATAATATTTATTATTCAACATAATATTTTCGAATTCGTTTTGGATACCCATTTCACCAAAACGATTTTTTATGCGTTTTAAAAAAAAACTGATTTTTTTGCTAGAAAAACCTAGAAGTAGAAAATTGAATGTATTTTTATTTAAAAAAATATCTTCATTATTTTCTGCTTAAATTACAGACGATAACTAAAGGGCAAAAAAACAAATTAAATAAATTCTTTTTAGAATGATAGAATTTTTTGAAATTTTTTGCCAATGTGTAACGATAAACATCTTAAAATAATTAAAAATGTATTTCAATATCTCAGTTTGCTATGATATTTCTGGCATTGTATTCTGGCTACCCGCTGTGTCAAGGAATTCTATTATAACAAAATATTTTCTGCTGAACCCACATTTCGATAAGTGCAATAATAATTTTTTAATAAAGTTCAATTCAATTATACAGAAGCTTAAGAATGGCGGACAAGCCAAATGTAGAGTTTGAGGGCATTACTGCTTACCTTAAAAAATGGTTGTCAAAGGATAAAGAGAAGGACCAGGAAATTGAGAGGCTGAAAATAAGGTTAGCTCTGCTGGAAGGCGCCAATGAGCAGCTTTTAAGAAGGATGGATAATGTAAACAGAAAGTTAACCAAAACGACGAGTTTGCTTAATGAAGAACGCCTGGAAAAAAAATTGTACCAGTCAAAACTCCAAATCGAGAAGTGCGCAAAAGAAAAACTTCAGAAGTTGCACGCGGAGCAGATGAATGATTTTAAACGTTACCAAACTCACTGAGATGAAGAAAACGTATTTGGAGAAAGAAAAAAAAATTATGCAAGATGGCCTAAACTTGAAGGGTAGAAAAATTGAGGAGCTGCAAAGGACCAATGACGAACAGTTGCAGTCTATTTGTGAGTTTATAGCTAAACGTTTTGCGAAAAAACGTAATTTTAAATTCAGCGTCGGGATGAAACAATCAAGGTCAGATATATCGAAGAAAATTGCAGACCTTACTAAGGAATTCGAGATATGGCAGGAAAAAAACAAAACCTTCAAGTTGGAACTTGCTTTACTTACAAACATTTTTCGAGAAGTAGAAGCTGAATAAGACGAATGATTTTACAACCTAGATCTAAGAGGTGGCTTTCCGAATCGTTTTTTTGTTAGCTGCTGTTGCAATTTGAAAATGTTTTTTATGTAATTTTTGTTAAAATTAAACCATTTATATTTTTATTTAATTAAATATTACTTATAAGCAATATAAGAATGTTCATATTCTAAATCTACAATTGAAAGTCCTAAAAAGTAGGCAACATTTTATGGCAGTTATAGCTTTCTACTCAGATTCCAAACATATTGCATTAAATTTTTAAGCCGTTCTTATATACTAGGTGCCGTGCTTACCCAGATCGATTCCAATTTATTAATGCATCTGCAATTTACCGACCATAATCATTTAGCTGTAACCAACATACACAGAAATAAAACTCGCTGCTAAAGCCTTGGCAATAAAATATGTTCACAACTGCAATCAAAGCGCCATAGCACAAATTTTACAGATTTTTGCACATTAAAAATATGTGTTCTGCCCCGACACTGCCTCACGGCCAAACCTGAGTCTTTGCCAGAACCGAATAAAAAAAATCCGTATAAAAACTGAAAAAATGTACCAAACTAAACCGTCGGCGGCGCAAAGTTTATGCCAACAACTAAGCCAACGAACCAAACTCACGGCCGGCCAGCTGCAACAAAAAAATAAAAAGTGAAAAAAATATCTATGTCTAGTGGGGCGTTACCGACTTTTTGGTACACTTTGTTTTTTTTTTTAATAAAAATTTAGATTTTGATGGAACTATTGTGCTCTGTAGTTCTAGTGTACACGAATAAATACCTCCAATAGGAGGGTTTAATAGATACCGTGGTTAACTTTTTTGATTCCACTGGTTTTGGGAAAAAATTTTGCGAGTGATCACAAATTAAGCTCTTTTTTCTCTACGACGCTTAGCTTACGAGTTATAGCCATTTAATGTTTTGGAATAAAATTTTGCGAATGATCTCAAATTAAGGTCCTTTTCACTCTAGGACGATTAGATTACGAGCTATAGCCATTTAAAGTTTTGGAAATTAAGTTCCTTTTCACTCTAGGGCGCTTAGTTTACAAGTTATAGCCATTTAGAAAATTATTAACTTTTATCACAGTCAAGAGACTCTTTAATTTAAACAAAACTAGATAGGATTGACAAGATCTTGTAAGTCCAAAAACTTCGCTTTAGAACCCAAGATAAAAGATATCTGTATGAGCGCACGTTGAAAACTAATCGGTTATTGGGACTGTTTCCATCATCTTGTATTACCTAATATATCTGCAGAAAAATTCGAAAGAATGCAATAGAAAATTCGATTCAAATTACGAAATCAGAAAGCCAAGAATATTGTCGAGAAAAAAATTGGAAGATCTTTATATTAGCAAAATGTATCCTTTTAGTTGCATTTCCAGAAATAATTGGAAAATTTGTGGAACAATCTGAATGTGAAAAGATATCTGGAGCTTTAGGAGTGTTAAAATAACGAAGTGTTTGGCGCTGTTTTATCGTGTTAGGGGGTCAGTTCAGTAGGTAGGTTAAGGCGGCAGTTGCGATTTATCGTCGCAACTCACTTGGGCCAAGAACAAACCTTTTGTGATAACGAAAATGAGGATAAGGCTATAGAATAGACAGGAAACATTTGGAAAGAAGGAAAGGAGGAAAGTGTAGGATCATGCTTAACGTGGGATTTGAACCCACAACCTCTGGGATAATAGTCTAGTGTACTATAGCTAGACTATCGAGGTTGCCATGTCAATTCATGGATAAAAGTAAAGTCCATAACAATTTAAAGCACTTATTTTTTTTTGTTTAGGCTTAGAAACTTGATAATTTTTTTTTGACATTTAATTCGGCTTCAGCGATATCAAGAATACACTGTTTTCCAAAAAAAATAATTTTTTTGAGATCTGTAACTTCAATTCTGTAAGCGGACTAAGATTCAGCTCGTTGAAATATTAAAGAACAATATCGCATCATTCTCAGATCATAACACTGAACTGAACAGCGAATCCGTTTCATCTGATTAGGTTTGTAAAAAATTAAGTCTTGGGCTGAAATTTACTCCAAAATTTTTTAAGACAAATTATTCTTTAAGAAACACATGGCATGAAACTGTTTGAAATGGACCCAACACGAGAATCTCTATAGCAAGGGGTATTTGGCCAGCATTTTTTAAGCGGAGATTCAGTCCATAGAGATCTGCGACCACAGCAACCTTCACAAGGGAACTAGGGGAGCTAACATTTCTATTTATCTAAATAGCCGCTTGGCTATTTGACGACTTTGCAGCTTTGCTATCAGGGCACTATCATCATGGAACATCTCCTCCAGGAATGTTCAAGAACATCATAATTAACTTCAACTCCTGACCTCCCTAAATAGAGTTGTGCAATGTAGGGTACCTGGACACTCAGGCGTGAATGGAAACGAGATCGCTGATGATCTAGCACGACAGGACGCCTCCACTCCAACTATATCTTCAGCGACTTTCATGAGTATTGGTTGGTTCACAATTAAGGCCATGGTAAACAGGCTGCAGAAGAGCATGGAAGGTACTGGCTCTCCTTACCTAGGCTACGTCAAGCACAACTTCTTTCCTCTTTCAGATACAAGTGAAAAGGTCTTGGCAGAGCGGGCTTAAAACTCGTGGTAGCATATATACCTGGACTTCTACAGATTCTCAGAGTGTAGATTCTGTCTCGACGACAATGATACCCCTAGACATATTCTCTATGACTGTCTAGTGTGGGACAGACCCTGTCACATGGAAAAGGAACGGATCAGTCCTTTCAATCTAAGGTCAATACCAACAAAAGACCTACGAAAAGCGGAAAACCTTTTGAATTAATTTATGGGTACCAATGATCTTCTGTTCCTAGGTCCTCAACTCCTTGTGAGGAACCCAAGCAGAAAAAAACTATTTGGAATATATTTTTATCAAAAGGGTTTTGAAAAGTATGACTCGTTTCCGAGATCTCCGCTTATGTATATCAAGACGGCTAATAACAAATATGAAGAATATTATCACGTCATAAGATCGGAAATTATTAATTTTTCTTCGATGAAATTGAATGTAGTCAAGTTCTATGAACTATGCATCTCGTAATGCTGGGAAAATGATACTCTTACTCGAAGTTCTACTCAGTGATCGAAGCTGGAGTTTAATTTTATTATATAAATGTTAACCCTTTCAAAGTTTATTCCAAAATAGTCAAATCGGGAGAAGTTATGGATTTCTTAAGGATTCTTCTCACTCTTTTTCTGGTGCCTGTAAAGTCGGTTTTACGGGCGAAGATTTTACGTGACAACTCCTTTCTTATTTTCATGAAATATGCGTATAATCTTGATTACGTATCAAACGTTTCTAAGTCAACTACGTTAAAAGAAACAACAATCGACTTGACTTTCGCAAGACACATTATAGCAGGTGGACTTTGTTCCATTTGCTGTTCCTAAAAAAAAAAAAAAAAAAAAAAAAAAAAAATGCACGTTGCCGTTGAGCGTTAGTTAGGGGAGCGCTCGTTCTCTCCGCCACGACAGGAACGCTTGTTCTCTCCACCACAGAACAGGACGTTGCAGCAGGTGACTCTGACGTACCGCTGGTGAGGGCTATGTTAGCAGATGTACGTAGCTTTTTTTGTAGCATTTTTGCAAAGGCTCTTGCTTCTTCAGGAGTTTTGGTCAATGCTTGACGTTGTTTGTACTCACGTTGTCGCTGAGCATTCGTTCTGGCGGTGGTGTGTGGAACAACGAAAGATACTGCAGACGTTGACGGCACGATATCCTCCGTCTCCATTGATGTACTGGACGTTGAAGGCATTTGCTCGTCCGTTTCCATTGCTTTAAGAGTGGTGATTCCTGTTGAACATTTGAAATTGAATGGATGAATTTTTAATTTTAAAGAATCAATTTGAAAATCAAACGAGCTACTAACCTGTTTTCCCTTTGCTTTCTTTTGCAAAATCGATTATAAACCAATTGGCACAATGCGTGTATTGACTTATGTACAAGTACACCAGCAGCAATGTGTACGCGTGTGTGTGAGTGTCGCTTATGTACAAATTGATTTCCGTGTTTGTCGCTCCCCACGCCGTTTCGTTTGTACGAACACACACAAAAACAGCTGCGATTAATTTTTACCGCGGCGTCGCCTTTGTTGTTGCCCTTCGCACTTAATA
>JBAMAX010002622.1:0-36601 GCA_037043745.1 Chymomyza amoena
AGAACTACCATGACAAGGATGCTTCCATCCTGTCTGACAGTCAAGCAGCGATAAAGGCATTACGCAGTGCCAAGATCACATCAAGGCTGGTCAAAGAAGCGAGAACTTCTGCTGGACAAATTGGGTGCCAGGAACAAGCTGACTATTAGATAGATTCCAGGACGTAACAATATTCCTGTAAATGAGCTGGCAAATAAACGGAGCAAAGACCGGTGCAGCAACAGCGCTTATCGAACCTGAACCACACTGTGGGATTAATAACCATGTGGTACGGAACCTACTGAGAACGGAGGAGTAAAACAAACGACCAGGACCTAAGCATTAAAAAATCCTCCTCTCTAACTACAACCGCAAGAGGTTCAAAGTCATGATAACTCACGGGAAGAATGCCGTGAGAATCATCCTGACGGGCCTCCCAGCCACTAAATAACATTTGCATAGCGTATTATATCGGTACTATAGCATGAAGGAAGATACTTCTGTGCATTTACTATATGAATGTATGGCACTCGACAGTAAAAGAAACAAGCTCCTGAGCATGTACGTTCTCCTATAGGAGATCGTTGTTACCATAAGTCCAAACAAGATACTGGAATACATTCTGGCCATAAGACTTTTGGGAGAGCTCTGAGCCATGAAGTGGGTATAATAGATCCAATTAGGTCGCAGTACATTTTACAACCCATACTTAATAATAATTATAATAAGAATTAATCTATCGAAATAATCGAATGAAATATTAAAACATCATCATCATCGTGTGGCCATGACAACCCGTTCTCGGGTTACGGCCGACCACAGCAGCTCTCGCCAGGCGCCTCTGCTTTGCGCGCGCCTTCTCCGATTAGAAATACCAAGGGAGGATAGGTTCTCCTCCACTTGATCTTTCCATCGGAGTCGTGTCGTCCCCTTCGTCTTCCTTCGTCGTCTTTTGCATCGAATACCTTTTTCGCTGGAGCATCGTTATCCATACGTACGACATGCCCGAGCCAGCGCAGACGTTGTATTGTGATGCGCTGAACAACATCTATGTCGTTGTAGAGCTCGTACAGCTCCTGGTTCATCCGTATGCCTTAGTCGTCCTCAAAACGAAAGGGACCGAAGATTTTACGAAGAATTTAAAACGCTTTTTAAAAAAAACACTCAAACGCTTAAGTTTCAAACCACGTTTATAGTGTAAAATAAAACAATAAACAAATCTTAAACTGTGTAACATTGTATGGCGAAGAACTACTTTTTTGGTACGGGGGAATGGGTATCACTTTTGTTATATTTGCTTAATATTTTTTTTTAAATTTCATCTTGTGTATCAGTGTAGTTGTCATACGCAATTCCCTTTAAAACATTCATACATCTGACTCAACCTGATTACTCCCAACTCTAGTGCTAGAAACATCTCCTTCAGTGTCACCTTTTTTCTCATAATCATCTCGAAAGTTTGCTAGGGCATCTTGCATCTTGGCCTCATATTGGGACTGTAAGCGCTGCTCCAAGCCAATAAAGTCAGTCTTCAATTTCACATTCTCATCCAGTAATTTCGTGTTCTCCATAAGTAATTTGTCAAATGACGAATGTGACTCGATGACAAATTTCAGATCTTCTTTGTATTGTTGGCAGCTGGCCTCAGATTGCAACAGCTTATCCTTGAACTGATTGATAAGGGTCTCGCGATGGCGTTGCTCATTCAGTAAGTGCTCGATCTCCTGACGGAAAGAATCCAGTGCCGTGACGGCACTTTGCAGATCTTCCTCGATATTTTCTTGTCTGGCCTCGAATTGCAACAGCATATCCTTCAACTCTTTGTTAAGGGTCTCGAGATGTTGGTTTTTTTCTTCCTCCATCATGCAGCTGTCAGTCTTCTCTAGCAATTTTTTCATTAACATTTCACTGGAAGTAGTCACTTCCTCAATACAAGAGTGCAGCTGCATAATGGTCAAATCTTGCTGTTCAAGTTTATATTTAAAATAAGCATTCTCCAGCTCCAAGTGAAGGTTACGTTCAACTATTTTTTTTACGCCGCCTGTTTCCGAATTAGGGTTCTCATCGTTCGAAGACATCTTTTTCTGATTTTTCTAATTCAAAAGGTGGTTTAATGGTTTATTAATCTCACTCCCTGTATTTAATTTAACTAAAACAAAAACTTTTTGTACTCTGAATCCAAAATGCAGACGTCTTTACGAAAATGAAAAAAATTTCTCAGAGCAAAAATGCCAAATTATTAAATTAGAAACAAAATTAATGACTCTCACTTCAATTGTTTTACAATACTGACTAGTGTTGGGTGAGCATGGCTTACTTTAATGAAAGAACTGACTCACTTGCTCATTTTGAGGTAAGTGAGTAGTTTTGTGAATCTAGAATCTGCTAAATCTTGCTCTTTGGCTCACTTAGGGCAAAGGAATAGTGAGCAGGTGATCATGAATTCGTGAAAAGAGAGTCGTGAGTAAGATGCAGTGATTAGTTGAGCAATTGATCCAAAAAGAACCAGTTTTCTGGCAGCTCACTGACTCACTCAGTGAGTTGTTTTTTTTTTTTTGTTCACTCACTCGTGATCAACCCAATATTTTTGCCGATATATAATTTTTGTTAGAGATGAACAATTAAGGTAACTTTGGGGGTCTCCTTCTGTATGCTACCATAATGTACAGGGTATATAAAAATAGAAATCTATTTATTTTGCATCTTTAAAAGAAAATCCAAGTTAGAACGCTTATGAAATATGTGGTTATAAGGGTTGCTAACTTGGAATTAACACAGTGATATATCGAAAATTTCTCATCTGTCAAAATACTTTTAGCTTTTAGGGAAGATATTGACATGATTCAACAAACTTTATCTTCTCAGGAAATATGCGCACCAGCTGGTAAAGTTTAGTGTTTCTAGCTCTTCTAGTCTCCAAGATCTAGTCGTTCATTCGGACGGACGGCCGGACGGACATGGCTCAATCGCTACCGGAGGTTATGATAAGCATTTTGGTATTTGACTTATTAGTGTGAACCAAACTGTGGGATTGGGAACCATGTGGTACGGCACCTACCGAGAACGGCGGAATAAATAAAAACGACCAGCATTAAAAAAGCCTCCTCTCTAACTACAACCGTAAAAGTTGTCATGATAACTCACGTGAAGAATGCCGTGAGAATCCTGGTGGGTCTCCTGACAGACATCGTAGGCTCCCCAGCCACTTGAATAAAATTGGCATAGCTTTGCACTATATCGCTACTATCGCATGAGGGAAGAAATTTTTGTGCATTAACTATATGAATGTATGGCACTCGGCAGTAAAAGAATCGAGCTCCTGGGCATGTACGTTCACCCACCGGAGATCGTGGTTACCCTAAGGCCAAACAAGATACTGGAATACATCCTGGCTATAAGACTTTTGGGAGAGCTCTGCGCCGTGAAGTAGTTATAATAAATCCGTTAAGGTCAACTCCCTACTTAATAAAAATAATCCGTCGATATGATCGAATGAAAAATGTAAACGCTTTTTAAAAATAAAACGCCCAAATGCTTTTGTTTCAAGCCAAAATTATAGTGTAAAATTATTTATGGGGCCCATATTCTTTAAATCACAAAAAAATCTAAAACTATTCAACCTTTTATCGCAAAGAATGGTATGAGCGATATGGGTGTCCCTGCTGATTACGTTACTTCTGATCCATGTTCTTAAATTTGTTTTTTTTTTTTGCAAAATTTCATCCTGTTCGTCGCTGTAGCTGCCAGAACTAATTCCCTTTAAAACAGTCATTCATCTGACTCAACCTGATTACTCCCAACTCCTGTGCTAGGGACATCTCCTTCAGTGTCACGTTTTTTCTCATATTCATCGCGAAAGTTTGCTAGAGCATCTTGCAACTTGGCCTCATATTGGGACTGTAAGCGCTGCTCCAAGTTAATAAAGTCAGTCTTCAATTTCACATTCTCATCCAGTAATTTCGTGTTCTCCATAAGTAATTTGTCAAATGAAGAATGTGACTCGATGACAAATTGTAGATCTGCTTTGTACTGTTGGCATCTGGTCTTGGATTGCAACAGCTTTTTCTTCAACTTACAGTTACGGGTCTCGAGATGGCGTTGCTCATTCAGTAATTCCTCGTTCTCCTCACAGAAGTAATCCATTGCCGTAAAGGCAGTTTCCAGATCATCTTCGGCAACTTCTCGTCTGGCCTCGGATTGCAACAGTATTTCATTCAAATCGCGGTTTTTTTCTTCCTCCATCAAGCAGCTGTCAGACCTCTCTGCCAATTGTATAGTTAACTTTTCACTGGAAGTATTCACTTCCTCAATACACGTCTGCAGCTGCAAATTGGCCGAACTTTGCTGTTCAAGTTGAAATTTCAAATAAGCATTCTCCTGTTCCAAGTTCCAAATTTTTTTTAAGCCGCCTGTTTCTGCATTATTGTTCTCATCGCTCGCAGACATTTTTTTTCTGATTTTGCAAATCTAAAAGGAATCAAAGGTTTATTTAACTCACTCTAAATATATTCTTAAAATAAAACAAACACTTTTTGTACTCTGAATCCAAACTGCAGACGTCTTAACGAAAATGAAAATAATTTCTCAAAGCAAAAAAGCCAATTTATTAATTACAAGCAAAATTAATGACAGTCACTTCAATTGTTTTACGATACTGACTAGTGTTGGGTAAGCATTTCTCAATTTAACAAACGAACTAGCTCAGTGAGCACATTTTGAAGTGAGTGAGTAGTTTTGTTCATCTGCCCACTACATTTTGCACTTGGAGGACAATTTTTCGCACTTCACAGATAGAGATAGAATAGTGAGCAAGATGAAGGAATCGTAAAGAGAGACTCGTGAGTGCGGAGTAGTGAGCAACTGACTCGTGAGTGAGGAGTAGTGAGTAACTGACTCACATTAGTGAGTTGCTCTTTTCTGTGACTTCGTTCGTAAACAACCCATCACTAATGCTTATATATAATTTTTGTTAGAGATAAACAATAATTTGGAATTATCGATTCAATTCGATTACTTTTGGCTTATTAAAAGTAAATTAGTTTTTGGTCATTTTTATACCCTGTACCGTATGGTCCAAGGGTATATTAAGTTTGTGCAAGCCGAAAATGTATGTAACATATAGAAGGAGACGTCGGAGACACCCCAAAGTTACCTAAAATATGATCAGGGTGAATAGAGAAGTCGATATACCCATGTCCGTCTGTCCGTCTGTCCGTCTGTCCGTCTGTCCGTCCGTCTGTCCGTCTGTCCGTCCGTCCGTCCGTGTGAACGCCTAGATCTCAGAGATGGTAAGAGCTAGAGTTACCAAACTTTCACATTAGATCCCATATTATTCCATAGGAGGCAAGTTTATTTTATTTTTTTGATATCGGGGATAAATTATATAGCTCCCATGGGGGTGTTTGAGACGACCTCGAAAAAAAAAAGCGTTTTAGATAAATAATTCGTTTGTTTATGAAGATATCGTAACGAAATTTGGCAATCGAAAGTTTTTTATAGTTCCCAATCAGTGTACCAAATTTGATCAAAATCGGTTGACTATATCATATAGCTCCCATAGGACCGATCGGCCAAAATAACTTTTTTAAAGAAAAATTGGCTATATTTCGTTTTTTAATAAAGATATCCTAACCAGATTTGGCGTTTGGAAATCTTTTAGACCACTTAAGCAATGTGCCAAATTTGAACAAAATCGGTGGACTATATCATATAGCTCCCATAGGTCCGATCTTCCAAAACATCGATTTTTTAACAAAATTTGTTGTGTTTCGTTTGTTTGTTAAGATATTGGGACCAAATTTGACATTCGTGAGTATTTTATAGTTCCTAAGCACTGTACCAAATTTAATCCAAATCGTTTGACTAGATCATATAGCTCCCATAGGACCAATCGGTCCAAAAACACGTTTTTTATACAAAATTCGATGTGTTTTGTTTGTTTGTAAAGATATTTGAAATAACTTTGGCGTTCATATCTTTTTTAAGGTATTTAAGCACCGTGTCAAATTTTATTGAAATCGGTTGACTATATCATATAGCTCCCATAGGAACGATCGGTCAAAAAAAAATTTTTGCTTAAAAATTCTTCTGTTTTTGGTTTTTTGTGAAGAAATCGGACTTTATTACAAGCTAGTGGTACAGGGTATCCTAAAGTCGTCCGCGCCCGACTTTACGTCCGCCATTTTTTATTATTACATTTATACTAGCACCCTTATATGCCAACATACCTTGTTTTTTTTCATATTTTGATTTCCTGATGCTTAGATATTAATGCTCAGGTAAAAAAAACCCATATTTTTTTCTTTTTTTATTATTTCTATGCAGAAAATAAGTTTAAACGTGTTTAAGTATTGAATAAACCATTTTCTGTATAAAATTCTGAAGTACCTATTTGCTTCGTGAGGATCGGATCTTTTCAAAAATGTTTTAATTTGTCAACTTTAATTTTCCGAATGCCAAATTTGTTTACGATATATAAACAAACGAATTATCCATCTGCAACTCCTATTTTTCTACTCTTATTTGAGGTTCTCTGAAACACCTCTATAGGATCTGTATAATATAACCGCGATATCGAAAAAAAAATTGTCTTCTTTGGAAAAATGATATTTAGGCATTCATACTAGCGGACAGACGGACATGGGCATATCGACCTCTCTAGTCACCTTGACCACACTTTAGGGGGTCTCCGACGTGTCTTCCCGTATGTTTTTTTTGACTTGCACAAACTTAATAATATACCTTTGTGCCATAAGATACAGATTATTAAAATCTTGTTATTTTGGAGTTTAAGAAAATAGTTCTTTGATTTCGCGTTTGCTTGTTAGAAATAGTCATAAGACCTAGTCGCAGCAGGATTCTCTATTCAGAAAGATCCATTATTTTATTTTTTTTGGTTTCTGTACAGCTTTTGGATTGTAAATGTCGCCATCTTTAAATTAATACAATATAATTAAATTCATCTAGCTTTTTCTAAAATACTTTTCTCTCACTTTAGCTTGATGCATATAAGCTAATTGCTATTTTAGCGTTCCTAAATTGCATTGTAGCAGCTAGAAGCTGACTATTATATTATTCAATGTCAACTTTAATAAAACTATCGATTATCGAAGATTAACAATTCCTATTATGATAACTAACATAAGAAAAATTGTTTAAGTCAATAGCGGATTATGAAAATATGAACTTTCAAAATGATTAAGAACAAACTAGTTCCATTAATACTTAATTCTGAAGTCAACATTCGCTAAAAGTAAAAATTTGTATCTTGTCCACATAGAAAGTTCTTAGAAACGTTTATGACGATTAAAAAGGTGTAAAAAGAAGGTCAACAGCAAACAATATGGCAAATATTTCAAAACTCAGTTTTCTCCCAATTCTAATTACTTATCCCCCATCCTAACTAATAACGAGTATAGTTGGATAGTTCTGGGCGCAGTATAATTGCCCAAATGCATGCCACACATAATGTGTGTAGTAATGCAGAACTAACACAGTAACACAGTTGTAGTAGGAAATAAGCATACGTCACGTTGTTCAAGGAACACACTCACATTGATTGCCTTTCTAGTCATATCGCTCATGCGCCACGTTGTATTTATTTGTTCTAATTTTATTTCATTCTTAATACCCTGTAGCGATAGGATAAAGGGTACTATATATTTATACCCTGTACCGTATGGTCCAAGGGTATATTAAGTTTGTGCAAGCCGAAAATGTATGTAACATATAGAAGGAGACGTCGGAGACATCCCAAAGTTACCTAAAATATGATCAGGGTGAATAGAGAAGTCGATATACCCATGTCCGTCTGTCCGTCTGTCCGTCCGTCCGTCTGTCCGTCTGTCCGTCCGTCCGTCTGTCCGTCTGTCCGTCCGTCCGTCCGTCCGTCCGTGTGAACGCCTAGATCTCAGAGATGGTAAGAGCTAGAGTTACCAAACTTTCACATTAGATCCCATATTATTCCATAGGAGGCAAGTTTATTTTATTTTTTTGATATCGGGGATAAATTATATAGCTCCCATGGGGGAGTTTGAGACGACCTCGACAAAAAAAAAGCGTTTTAGATGAATAATTCGTTTGTTTATGAAGATATCGTAACCAAATTTGGTATTCGAAAGTTCTTTATAGTTCCCAATCATTGTACCAAATTTGATCGAAATCGGTTGACTATATCATATCGCTCCCATAGGACCGATCGGCCAAAATAACTTTTTTAAAGAAAAATTCGCTATATTTCGTTTTTTAATAAAGATATCCTAACCAGATTTGGCGTTTGGAAATTTTTTAGACCACTTAAGCAATGTGCCAAATTTGAACAAAATCGGTTGACTATATCATATAGCTCCCATAGGTCCGATCTTCCAAAAAATCGATTTTTTAACAAAATTTGTTGTGTTTCGTTTGTTTGTTAAGATATTGGGACCAAATTTGACATTCGTGAGTATTTTATAGTTCCTAAGCACTATACCAAATTTAATCCAAATCGTTTGACTAGATCATATAGCTCCCATAGGACCAATCGGTCCAAAAACACATTTGTTATACAAAATTCGATGTGTTTTGTTTGTTTGTATAGATATTTGAAATAAATTTGGCATTCATATCTTTTTTAAGGTATTTAAGCACTGTGTCAAATTTTATTGAAATCGGTTGACTATATCATATAGCTCCCATAGGAACGATCGGTCAAAAAAAAATTTTTTGCTTAAAAATTCTTCTGTTTTTGGTTTTTTGTGAAGAAATCGGACTTTATTACAAGCTAGTGGTACAGGGTATCCTAAAGTCGTCCGCGCCCGACTTTACGTCCGCCATTTTTTTGAATGTACTATATCATCGCATGTAGGAATACAATCATGTCTGCGAACACATTGATATCTGGAAATAAAAAATGTTGCATAACTGATACCCTTTCAATGTAATAATATTAAATCCTTTTGTCTTAAACTATAGATAGATATGGAGCCAAAAAAGATAGCCTTGTTATCAGCTCATGGATGTTGCTCGCTGTTTGGGTTGTTCACGTGCTTACTCGGGCACTATTGCCATTATGCATTTTTGCGTATATAATATACGAGGTGTGTTCAAAAAGTATCACGAATTTAGTGTTTTTTCAAAAATTATTTATTTATTCATAAATATCTATTTTGTCCCCTTCAAAGTAGTCTCCTACGAGATATTATACACTTGTGCCAACGAATTTTCCAATCTTCGAAGCACTCCTTCTTCGATGCCGTCTTTATCTCGTCAATCGGCGTAGCATCGTCCTTTTATGGGGAACAAGAAATAGTCACAGGGGGTCAGATCTGGGGAATTGGGTGGCTGCGGCATCATTAGTGTGTTGTTTTTGGCCAAAAAGTCGCGCACAAGCAACGATGTGTGAGCAGGGGCGTTATCGTGGTGCAAAAGCCAATTTCTGTTCTCCTACAAATCCGGGCGTTTCTGGCGGATTGCTTTCCGCAAATTGCGCATAACTTATAGGTAATATTCCTTAATGACTGTCCTACCCTGTGGCAAGAACTCATGATGCACCACGCCCCTGCAATCGATGAAAGCTGTAAGCAAAACTTTCACATTCGACCAAACTTGGTGCGCTTTTTTCGCTTTTTTTTTTTTCCATTGAGATGATTGAGCTTTGGTTTCCACGTCATAACCATAAACCCACGATTCGTCACCAGAAATGACCCTCTGGAGCAAATTTGGGTCGTCGCGGAAAGAGTTCATCATCTCATTAGCAATGTTCATGCGATGCTGTTTTTGGTCGAAATTGAGCAATTTTGGTACGAATTTCGAGGCGACCTGTCGCATGCCCAAATCATTGATAAAAATCCAATGGCACGAACCAATCTAAATGTCTAGGTCCTCAGCAACTTCTCTATTGATTCGACGATTGGCCAATACCTTTTTCTTCACTTCATCAATTTTCGTATGTTGTTGAAGTGCTCGGGCGTCCGGCCTGCTCTTCGTCGTTCACTTCTTCTCAACCTTCCGAGAACATTTTGTACCACCGATAAACGTTGATTCGGTCCAAGGTAGCTTTTCCGTATGCCACAGTCAACATTCGGAATGCATCCGCGCACTTAACTTCGTTTTTCACACAAAATTTCATGCAGATTCTTTGATCCATTTTTTTTGAATAGGTAAAAATCGAAGACAAGCCAAAACACGTGAAGCAAAGCAGCTGTCAATAATTAAGTGAACATTTAAAATGGCCGAGCTTGTCGGCATGAGTGAGAGACATGAGTACCAACAAAACGCCACAAAAAAATATAAATTCGAATAAACGTAACCCGCGAAAATTCAAAATTCTCGATACTTTTTGAACACACCTCGTATAGTAAAGATTGCTTTTGTTTTTATCTTTGGGATATTAATATTCTCGGTTTTTATTTTTAAATTAGTATAACTGAAATTCTAAAAAAATTATTCCATCCAAGTATCGTCTTCTTTTAAGGAAGTTCTGTGTAAAAATATAATAAAAAACAATTGCCTTATTTGACACTGCATAAAATCAGTTTGAACTTTAAAACAAATTATATATGCGGGAATACATTTATATAGGAAAAGATTCCTTACAGTGTATCCCATAGTCCCATCCTAATGACTATATCTCAATATTTGTTGCTACAGTTGTAGTTGTTGTTGTAGTAGGGGCTGAACTTAACTGCAAGCGAAACTCGTTAGCCATGCTCGTAAAAATCAAATTGCCCGCAACGCCCTTAACACCCCAAACCAAATCACCCCTTTTCCAGCCAACTTGTTAGGCATAGTAGAAATACAGTCCTTATGCCTCATGTCAGCCTTGACTGCGTTGTTAAAAGTTGTCGTCGTCGGCGTCGTCGATGGTGATGTGGATGAGGCATTAGATGTGGCATCGGAATGCGAATGGCAATGGGTTTGTTTCTCAATGTGAATGTGTGCATGTCGTCCTTGCCAGGACGAGGAGTTTTACGAGCTGTAAGTTGTAAGTACTCCAGTTGTTGGCTGCCATTCGCTGCTTGTTAGTGGGACTTTGAGTTGAAAATGTTTGCTCCTTTTGCTTCTACGATTCCTGCTGCATTAGGGAAATATCGAAGTTGCCACAGTGGCAGCTGCACTACGTCGCCGCTTTGCATGTGGCCAGAAGTTGAACGGTTTTTTGATTTGCCACTTTCTTCAATATACCAAAGTTGTAGCTTATATATTTTTCTCTTTTTTTGTTTTTGTATTTTATTTTGTCAAGCCTGAAAACGTGTGCAAAACTTTTTTGCCGATGTCAATTTATTAAAATTGATTCATTCATGTAGAACTTTGCCAATTTGTATGCCAAGTTTAACCTGTATCCAGGCTTTAAGTGTCCCGTTGAAGTTTTATTAACTTTTTGTTGTTGTTTTTTGTGGTTGCTCTACCAAACATACCTATATATAAATTTTTTTATTTGCGTCTTGAGGGTAAAAATGATCCCTAGGCGCTTTTCCAATTTTCTTCGTATTACAATTTAAAATTTTCAACTGTCTTAAACATTTTGTTAGACTAGTTGAAACAAATATACAATAAATAAAAATAAAACAAAAAGATATATAGCCAGCAGAGCGCTAACTGGGATTGTTATGACAGACAAATACACTGAAGTAGAAAAATAATCAAGAAACTGATGCGATGATGTGACATCTCCATCGTTAATGATAATAAATTTTTTTTGCCTTGATATTTGCGATTTTAATATTTTCTATAAATTGTATACTGTGATAATTCGTTAAATAATTTTTCCTAAAACTGTAATTATTTAATTTAATTCAAGGTTTGCAGTTTTATTTGGCTAATAATTCAACATAATCCATTGTCCTGAAACCATATTATGCCCAAATAAAACAAAAAAGTAAACATTTGGGGACAAACACGGTTCAGCTGCATAGGGAAATTTTCTTGGAAATATATACGTTCTTAAAAATTTCTTATATCTTGATCTAATTCTTCTATAGTCTATATATATGAAACAAGGTAAACTGGTCCGAGCTGATCGATCTTGGCAATCATTCTTACACACAATTCTTCACAATTATAGGAAAAAGCTCCGCCAAGACTGTGAGAAATTACAGAAAATTTTAGGAAATATGAAAGAAAGATGCAGGAAAAATTAAAGAAATTCGGTAGAAAATTGAAAGACAGATGAACAAAATATGAAAGATGATAAAATAACGACGAAAGACAAATGACAAAAGATGGAAGAAAAATGAAAGAAAGATGAAAAATATGAGAGAAAGATAAGACAGAAAGATGGAAGAAATATAACAAAATTAAAGAAACAAGGAGGAAAAAAATAAAAAGAATGATGAAAGTAGATGAATAAATATGAAAGAAAGGTGAAAAAAAATGAAAAAATTATGAAAGAAGAAAGAAAAATAAAAGAAATATGAAAGAAAAACTAAAGAAAGATGAAAAAGATGAAAGAAATACGAAAGAAAGAAGAAAGTAAGATAAAAGAAGACTGAAATAAATATGATGAAAAAAGGTAAAAGAAAGATTAAAGGACGATGAAAGAACAAATGAAAAAAAGGTGGAAGAAAGATGACAAAAATATGAAAGAAAAATGTTAATAAATAAAGTAGGAAAAGTTTTTTGCGAAAAACATAGTTTCTTAAATATTTCCTTTAGCTAGCTCAAACCTTCCGAACATCCCAAAAGCAAAATAAATTGTTTCGAGCTGATCGATCTTGGCAGATGTTCTTATCACAATTATAGGAAATATAGGAAAAGATGTCTGCTGAAGACCATAGTAAGAGATGAAGGAAAGATAATAGGAAAGACGAAAGAATAGAAGAAAGTGAGATGAAAGAAGATTGAAATAAATATGATAAAATAAGATAAAAGAGAAAGATTAAAGAACGATGAAAGAACAAATGATAAAAAGTTGGAAGAAAGATAAAAAAAAACATATAGAAAGAAAGATGAACGAAAAATGTTAATAAATAAAATAAGAAAAGTTTTCTGCGAAAAACATAGTTTCTTAAATATTTCCTATAGCCAGGTCAAACCTTCCAAAATCCCAAAAGGAAACTAAATTGTTTCGAGATGTTCGATCTTGGCAGATGTTCTTATAACAGTTAAAGGAAAAGTGTCTGCCAAGTCTGTAAAGGTGAAATAAAGATGAAAGAAAGACGAAAGAAAGTAAAATGAAAGAAGACTGAAATAAATATGTTGAAAAAAGATAAAAGAAAATTGAAAGGAAGATGTAAGAAAGCTGAAAGAAAGTTGAAAGAAAAATGAAAGAAAGATGAAAGAAAAATAAAAGAAATATAAAAAAAAAATGAAAGAAAGATGAAAGAAAAATGAAAGAATGATGAAAAATGTACGAAATAAATATAAAAGTATGATGAAAGGAAGATGAGAAGAAGGCAAAAGAAAGATGAAAGAAGTATGTTAGAAGGATGAAGCAAATACGAAAGAGAAATGAAGGAAAGATGATAAAAAGATTAATACAAATCGATGTAGGAAATATAAAATAAGAATTAAAGACTAATTAAAGAAAATATAAAATAGATGACTAAAGTGTCAAACAAATCTAAAAAAAGTAATGATAAAACACTGGTGAAGAAATCGGAATGATAGATAGAAAACTACAATAAAAGACAATGCAGATATGAATGGTAGAAAAAAATGTTTAGACAAAGATAAAAAAAAATTAATGAAATATAAATGAGAAATACAAAATTTCATTGTTCATTGAACGAGTGCTGGCAAGTAGTGCTGATTATAAAAAAGTAGATTTAGGCCCGAACTATCAAAAACCAACTCAATGCAAAAATCATCAAACGAGGTCTCCAAAGAAGTCCTAATTATTAAAAGAAGTAGATTTAGAACCAATTCAATGCAATCTTAATAATATTATAATAATAATCTTTCATTTGAATACTCGCCAAGTTCTGAGGGGAATAAAAATTGAAAAAGCATTTCTCACCAACAATTATACAAATTTTAATATTATA
The DNA here is from genome assembly GCA_037043745.1 of Chymomyza amoena. Classification (NCBI taxonomy): domain Eukaryota; kingdom Metazoa; phylum Arthropoda; class Insecta; order Diptera; family Drosophilidae; genus Chymomyza; species Chymomyza amoena. The sequence continues at coordinate 13,944 of JBAMAX010002622.1, forward strand.
CAAAATGTTTAAGCTCCGATCATTTAATTTTTACAACTTTCTATTCACCAAACTGATTCCTATCATTACAATTTTAAGATGAATCATGCCAAAGTTTAAAGTTACAATAATATATCGTTAGTGTATAGCTTTCTATCACAATATAAACTTTAGCCTGCTGGCAACTTTCTGATCCAGTTCATAATAATGTGCACCTACAGTGTATAATACAGCCACAAAAAGATAAAGATAAAAGTTTTTGTACTTCCAACTGGTATTTGTAGCAAAGTTTGATAAATTTGGTATTCCAATATTTTTTAAAGAATGTTATGTGGCTCAACATAAGGCCAATGACTTTGCAACTTATAAAATTAAAATGTTGACTCTGTCTTAGCAGATTGCGTATACGCCATGTAAGTCTTTTGTTGCGCATAGATTGTACTGACAATGATTAAGCAACAACAGTCCAGTGCACTTTTAATGAGGGCTCGTAAAAAATGTCCACCAAATTGGTTATAAATAAGCCAGAGCAGGTCAGTGAGTGAGTGCAACAAGATCCAGGCTAGAACGCTCCAAAGCCAAAAGCCAGGGTAGGGCATAACTTTGTGCCAAAATGAAGCCATAAATTATACGAGCTAATAATTATATGCCATCAAATTGTTGTAAGCAAATGGGCGGCAGTTGAAGAGTTTTTGGAAGAGGGCGTGTGCCAGCAACGAGTTTAACGGCAACCATAAATTATAGACATTTAAAAAAAAAAAAAAAAAAATAAAGGCAGGCAAGAGGCAAGCAGTCAGTGGATTTGGTAAGCCAAAAGCCGCGTGGTATACAGGATTTTTATCAAAAGTTTATGCACTGCACACACAAAGTCAACATAATAAGGTCAACAGGCTCACATTAGCACACACACACAGACAGGGAGGAGAGCTTTAATTAAACGGCAAACAACGTTTTGTTTTTGTAGCGCAAAGTTCGAGGTCAAGCTAGGCCAAAAAAGCATAAGCCAGAAAGAACCTGGCAAACAGGCACATTTCACTGTAATCTTGATTTTAGTGGGTATATTAATTAAGTGGTAATGAATGTTGCCTGGAGCATTGATCAAGAAAAAGTTTAGCTCATATGTCTTTTAATTTGTGTACGAATTTATTTGTCTTGGATCAACTCTTCCACTCGCATTATCACAAAATCTTAGACTTTTAAAAATCAAATTTTTTTTTAAACTTCTTAACTCTCCTCGATAGTTGTCATCTTGTCGTGATGAGGAGGCTCAGTAAGACAAAGATCCTGCGAACGATGTCGGCGGTAACCTAGTTACTGGTAGGGCCTCCCAAGCCGATAAGGTTAAGGGTGAGCACCGAAGCTAAGAACAATCCAATCGACGACGTGTTGAACAAAGCGTTAACAGGAAAACATGGTGTACCCTGGAACTTTAACGAACATCTTGAAGAATTAGCATACGCCGACGACATCGCCCTCCTTGCCGTCAAAAGGTCGGACCTGCAGTTGAACCTGGATCAGCTTAACGTTTACAAGACCGAATTTATCTCGAACAGCGACGATAATAACGTCCCAAGTTTCACAGTATTTGGGAAAGAAATCAATCTCAAACAGGATTTTTGCTACCTTGGCAGCAAAATAACTGCAGCAGGCGATTCATCCGCTTACATCGCCAACCGTATAAACAAAACCCGCGGTGCCTTCGCACTACTAAACAACATCTGGGCATCTAACGCTATATCGGTCAAGACGAAACTTCGGATTTTTAACTCCAATGTAAAATCCGTCCTGTTATATGCTTGCGAGGCCTGGTCGCTCACATCGGTTCTGATCCGGAAACTGCAGACAACTCCTGCTTACGTAAAATCTTAAGGATTTGGTGGCCACGCACCATTTCAAATTATTGAAAGCCACTAATGAGCTTCCTATTGAATTAATAATCAAACGCCGCCGTTTCGGGTGGATCGGGCACACCCTTCGCAAAGACACCTGCAAAATCTGTAGAGCTGCGCTTTCATGGAACCCGCAAGGCGCAAGAAGCCGTGGAAGACCAACAACCTCTTGGCGTCGCATGGTGGATGCTGACCTTCGGGACTCCCATACAGACTAGAATAGCCTCAAACAACTTGCAAAAAATCGGTCGGCCTTCAATTCTTTTGTTTTGGCCCTACGGTCCACCCTGAGTTAGAGGAACTTATATATATATATTTGGAGATTGGCTATAGAAATTATTTTGGATTCTATTTATAGCATCTGAATCTCTGTTGGAGCTGACATTCCCACAGCTACGAAATCGGATGCAACCCTGACCATGTCTTCAGGCAAATTCATGAGGCAGATGAAGTATGTAGAGCTGGTGTAGATTGAGCGAAACACATGGATTAGGATACGATGAGTTAGTGCTTACAACAGCAGAGCAGGAGTGAATGGGACAGGGAAAACTTCGTTTTTTTAGGTTAATGAAACCAGACGAAGCAGCGGCAGGAGAGGATTAGTAGGACATCTTTGTACCTTTATGCGAGTGCTTGCACACAATCTATTATAGTTTAAAATGATCAATCGTGTAACTTGTGTTAGGAGTGACTTTAGAGAAGGATCTGCTTTTATGTCTGAGCTTTTACCTAGACCACTTTACTGGAGGAGATAGAATAAAACAAACATGCTCCAACTATTTCAGATAGTCCAAGTATTTCAGAAGCAAAGATAGAAGAGCATGGAAATAGCTATTGGCAAAAAAGGATTAGAATAAGGGGCGATTCTTTCAAATCTGGGAAAAAGAAGGCCGAAAAAGCGCGAAAATTAGCCAAATTCGAAATCACTTCAACTCCGAAAATATTTCGGTCTTAACATTAAATGGCCATAACATCCAAATTAAAAAAAATAAGCCAAATTTGTAATCATTTAAACTGCGAAAAATTTTACCGTCCCGTCTTTAAAGCACCATAACTTAAGCCAACTCCGAAAAACGTTTGACGAAGTTTGGGAATTAATTGTGGCATGAAAAAAAGACAAACAAACTTCCTGTTTTGATTGTAAAGTGCGATATTATGGTAAAATAATAGGTCAGTATAAGCCACAAAAAATTATATCCCATCAAACACGCTTTAAATGAAGGGAATCGGAGCAAAAGATGAAGACCTGTGCCTGAAATTCTGATGAAAAAAGCTAAAAAGTTTTAGAAAGCCCTTCTATAAATATCGATCGCATCAAAAAATTCTTTCTTACACATATTATACAAATATATAGCTTTCATTTTTAATTAAAAAAAAAATTAATTTTCTCGACCAAATTTGAAAAACAAAAAATCCCCTTAAGAGAAATTTTGAGAACACGAAGAGCAAATCGAAGATGATTTTTTATTTCGCTTAGGTAGTGTCCCCAAGACCATATCACAGGAGCAGAAAAAATAGTGCCCATAAATTAAAAAATATGTTGCTCTAAGGATGGGAGGTTAGAATTAAGCAGTATGGGAGCATAGAAGTTGGCCTTCGTAAAGCGTATATTATAGTCGTGGTATCCACACCATTTTTTTTCTGTTTGCTCTCGTACCAACAAATTTTACACTCGAGCAATTTGCAACAAAATTAGCTGAAAACGTTTTTGACTACCGTGTGGGCCGCTCAATAAACAAAAGATTGGCTTAGGCTGGGAAAGTGTTGGCGTCTAAGCGTCAGACCTGCCCGCACTGCGGTCTAACGCTGGCCCACATGACGAATGCGCAACGAATGCTCAAGTGTTGGGCAACACCTAAAAATAAAAATACAACAACATGGCGGCTTTAAATTTTGTAATTTAAATGCAAATTGAGTAGCAAATGACAAACATTGCAATTAACGTGGGACCAACAGGCGTATGCGCAATGCCTGCCAACAAGTATACGCCGCATTAGCCAAACAAAGCTAGCAAGTTGGTGGAATGGGCGCAGTTTCACGTTTATGACCTATACCAAAGGCTAAAACATAATTTAGGTATTTTTATGACACATTTACCAACTCCATTGAGATATTAAAGCGGAAAATGCAGTTTTACAAAATTTATTTTGCTTTTAGCAGCTTTTAGCTGCAATTATTTGAAAAGTAATTTAATTTTTCTATTAAAGTGCATAACTCTATTGATTAGAAGTGTGAATGAACAATTGATAAATTACAAATGTAAAATGGCAATTAAATTAATTGATATATTTGATATGGCTTAATTGTTAACATGGCTATATTGTTAAAATACATTTATGCATACCTAAAAGCATGCAATAGCCAATTTGGTGAAGGTTTGATTCCAGTTCTGGGTGAGATGTTAAGAGCTTTTGCTTTCATATTATGCTTTTGGGATGAAACAATAAATAATAAGTATAAGATATAAGAGAAGTAAGTCTAAGAAAACCCTAAAGGTACTTAATTTCCTAGGTCAAACTTTTTATAAATAATTTTTTAAATAAAAATAGTTGTATGTAGTTGTATGATATTTTTATAAGGGTTCGCAAATTAAAGCGATGAATGAAATTATATATTATATTTCACAATAATTGATGACATTATTATTATTATCATATTTTTAAAATTACTCGCTAAAAGAGGGTAGGTTAGGTAAGGTTGTATAGGCAGCTCAGATAGTGACTTACATGACCCAGAGACCAAGAGGTGCATTTGTAAGTGGAGAAGGGCAAGAAAGGAATTGAAGAATGGGAGGGCTTGTGATGTAGGATCAAAAACTGTAGGACATCCCTAATCGCCTAAGTCTCTCATGTTTCAGAACCATCTTGAGGATTCGACGTAGGCACTAAGATCCGCTATGGGCACTTAGGCTAGACTAGCCAGATCCCCAAATAAAGTTTTACCTAGAAACTGGGTTCGTCTTCTAAGAAGTGCCGGACAGTCTTATAGCAGGGGTTGGATGTTTTCTGTCTCTTCCACATCTCCGCAGCTACGGCAGAAATTGTGATTTAACGTTCAACCTCTCAACCGTATTGCCTATGGTGCAGTGCCTCGTTACAACGCCTACCACCATCCTAGTCCTCTTTTTATGGAAGAGCAGGAGCTCAGACGTTCGCTTTGGATTATATCTTGGCCAAAGTGCTCGGGAAATGTGGCAACCGGACACCATGTCCTATTCTCTTTCCGTCAGAGCTTTTGGTGCCTCCCTGATTTGCGAAACGACGTCCTGTAATTGTCTTTTTATGTCCGTAACCGCGAGGTTAGCTCGCCAGCGCTGAGTCGTTCCTAGTCCACTCGTCCGCCGCCTGTTTACCAGTGGCCTGAAACCTAACAGAGCGTTATTGAGTGATGATAGATACAGTTAAGCGCTATCGTCATGTTACGAATCAGTTTACCCTTTATGGTATGCGATGTCAGAGCTTTAATGGCAGCCTGACTATCGACAAGAATTACAATGCTTCCTGGACTTCCGTCCAACCCTAACCCCTTGCCAGACTGCGGTTTCCACTTGAAAAACGCTATACCAGTCGGGGAGATGGTATGAAATCTTGGTCGAAAGCTCTTCAGACGCGATGCCCTGTGCCCTCATCCATCTTCGAACCATAAGTAAAGATCGTCAGCTCGTTCCCTGTTAAAAGAGTTGTTTGCATCCAATCTTCCCTCTCCGGGAAAACTACCACAAAGTTGTCGTCCCATTTCTGAACCGTGGGGCAGTAATCACGATCGCATGTCTGCGCAACTGTGCCCTCATCCATCTTCGAGCCATCAGTAAAGATCGTCAGCTCGTTCCCTGTTAAAAGAGTTGTTTGCATCCAATCTTCCCTCTCCGGAAAAACTACCACAAAGTTGTCGTCCCATTTCTGAACCGTGGGGCAGTAATCACGATCGCATGTCTGCGCAACTGTGCCCTCATCCATCTTCGAGCCATCAGTAAAGATCGTCAGCTCGTTCCCTGTTAAAAGAGTTCTTTGCATCCAATCTTCCCTCTCCGGGAAAACTACCACAAAGTTGTCGTCCCATTTCTGAACGGTGGAACCGTAATCACTATCGCAGGTCTGCGCAGCTACTCCTAACTCTAGTAGGATACTGCTATGACCACAAGGCGTTAGAAGATTTGTCTCCCGGAGTCTCGCTGCACTTCTAGTCACCGCCTAAAGTTCCCATTGGTTCCAGGTTCGGAATAACAACCAGAGCCGACTGAGGTGTGGATCGTATAGATCCGGAGATACCCTAGGCAAGCCGCCCTATGCATCCTCTGAAGGTTGTTTAGGTGGATTAGGATTTGGTATCAGCCGCATTCTTTAGACCAACGCTCTGTAACTAGCATAGATCTGACGACTGCTGTGTATACACGCATTTTTGTAAATTTAATTAATTAATGAAAAAATCTTTTATTTTTTAGATTAAAAAAAAAATTTTTTAAATGATTTAGCAATAAATATTGAAAATAAAAATTTACAAACAATGAAATTTTTTTATATTAATTAATTAATGAAAAAATCTCTTGTTTTTTTAATTTTGAATAAGAAATTTAAAAATTGTTTTATTGTAAAAATTAAACAAAAATTGTTGACTAACAATTTTTATTTTATTAATTCAAATGTATTAAAATTTATATGCAGTTTTTTTTAAAGTTCATAAGAATTGCGATTTCCGATTCTTAAAACTATTTTAGAGGGCAGAAATTTCTAATAAAAAATATTCGAAAACACAATTTATTTTAAATATATTTTACATAAAAATAAAATTTTGTTAAATATATTTTATATAAAATTAAAATTTTGTAAAATATACTTTTCATAAAAATAACATTTTTTAAAAAATATTTCATATATAAAAATAAACTAACCTCTACACTTAAAATAAATAACTAATGTATATAGTATAAAATAATATAATAAGAACACAATGTAAATAGTAAATTTTAATCCAGCCTGAAGGCCTTGTTGCTCTGGCTTCATACTTTATATTTTAGAATTAAATTCTAATTTATAAATAAATAAAAAAAAAATAAAAACTTAAATAGAAAAAATTTCTAAAAAATGGCATAGTGGACCCGAATTTTCAGATTTTGACCATAAAACAAAAATATCAAATTGGCCACCAAGACGTCTTAAGGTATCCTCTTTGGGATCCCTAACCACCCAAAAAAATTCTATATCTATTCTCCCTCCACAATTCGAATAATGGGAACTGACCCGTCTGTCCGACTAAAAAACTAAACCAAGCGACAACAAATCTGACTTAAAGATTTTCATTCTTCACGATTACAAAAGATTTTGTAACTTAGTTTCCATACAAAAAACTACAAGTCGTGTATGTTGTCTATCATTTTTGGACTAACTGGGCCAACTTCAGTATACGCCTCTCCCGCATTTTAGAAAAAATAAAAATAAAATACACAAAAGTTTGCTTAACTTCGACCTCTGGTTATTTGTTGCCGTGGCTCGAATGACTCCAATGACATCAATGACACCAACTGCAATGCGGCTCGGGCGCGTCAAAAAGTATTTGCCTTTTGTTGGCCAAAAACTTGTTACCAGTTTGTCTTGCTGTAAGAACTCTTTTTTGAGTCAGTGTGTGTGTGTGTGACAACAAAATAATAGACAAAAGCATTGGCCTGTCTTAGCCAAGTACTTGGCTAGCTGCCAAAATGTGTATAAACACATATATTTAACTTGGCTGTCAGCTGAAAAGTAGCAGCCAACAACAACAGCAACAACGGCAACAATGGCCAACAGGATTCAGCCAACTAAGTCAAATGCAAACAAAGCCAGGCAACACTGTGACGTCACACAGCCAGCTAAAGCAGTTACATCAATAGTTAAGACTTCAAAATTTAAGCTTTCATCTAAGGCCTTTATTGTTCTTGTTATTAATTTATTTTTTAATCACATTAACTTCATTTTCAAAGTCAACTTATGGCATGTCGCTGACTTTTTAATTTATGCGCTTAATTGAGCCAAAGTAAAATTTTCACTATGCGCGGCATTTTGGCCAAGAGGCTGTGCGAAGCCATAACTCCATTTTATTTTTAGGCATATTGTTTATAGAATAAGAGGTTATATAGGGTTTGGGGAAGTTTTTGTAACAGGCGAAAGTTTGAACTCACTTATGGCTATATCGATAACTGATAAGTGCGATAGGGTTGATATGTTGCACAAAGACAATTTTCCTGGATTTGTCGTTAAGTATTAAAGTAAATATTACTTTTTTTAATTTATTTAAAGACAGAATAATTAACAACTCAATACTTTATCAAAATAAAATGGCGACGACATAAAGTAATTGCAAAGTGAGGAGCTGTGGCAGCCATTTTGAAGCTTGTCAGCTGCTTTTTGTGCAAAAAAAAAAATTATTATGCTCCAAGCGTAGAGGTATATGAATATTTAATTTTAAGCATAACATATAATGTTTTAAAAATATATATATTTTCTATTTAAAAACAAAAAACAGCAAGGCCATAAGGAAATTTATCGAAAAGTGTTATGGACTTCGGAGAACGCTCGATAATAATATTATATTCAAAGGAAGATTATTTTTCACTATATTTCTTTTTTTAAAATGGCTGCAGGGTATTCTACCTCCGTGGTAATTATTTTATGTACGCCATTTTTAACACCATTTTGTGTACCCAACTTATGCCGGGTTATGCCACGTGCCTGTCGCCATTTTATGTAAATGTCAAACTTTGATGGAGTTTGGCCTAAAGGAGTGAGTTGATGCATAAAATCGGGCTCCTGCCTTGCTTTATAAATAAAAGTTTTATCAACCAAAAAAAAAATATACTCTTAATTTATGGAAATTGTTTTGTTTAACAAATTAAAAGCGCATGAAATTGTTTTTTTGCTGTATTTTTTATATATTTTATATGGTATATATATTAAATTTGATTGAAGCTATGAAAATATTAGTTTATTGTGGTTTATTTGGTTTAAAAAAAAATCCTTTGTGACTTGCATATTTTTTATATTTATTGGTATTTTTCATAACAATACCATAATTAAAGCATATTGAGCAGGTTATAGATGTGGAATCATAACTTTTTATTGACTTGCATTTTTACACACGCATAAAGTTTTTTGTTTACAAATAAATTAAAGAGAACTTAACAGTCAATAACATTATATATTTCACTATTGCATAAAAACAAAAAACTTTATATTTCCTTCAATAATCGCAAATTTACAAAATTTAACATTTTTGCAGCTTTGTTATAAGACTTTAATTTGAAAATCGATATTGAGGTAAGTTTTAAAACTTGCTTTATGCCTTTTTTCAGCCTTATTAATTTTTAAAATACCTTAATCCAATTTGAAAAAACACTTTTTCCAAATAGAAGTGGTCTGACTTCGAAAATTGATAACTTTTAAATTTATTTTTTATAACTTTTTAAACAATAGTATTATAAAGAAGATCTCCAGCGGAGAATTTCTATTGCCAAATTGGCAGATGAAGTTAACATTATTTAAATACTTTGTCTTTTTTGTATTAACGAGATAAACGCATTCCAACTAATGATGAATTCTCTAATCTACCAACATCATGCCGCTCCTCTTGCCACAGTTGAAGGAAAAGAGATGATTCAAGGCGTTTTTATTATAATATTTTTTTTCTTTCTCGAATATTTACGAGGGGTATTCAAAAAGTAAGTTTCCCTGGTCTGGCGCTTCCCTTGTGCAACATCTAGCGGCCTCGCACTGAACACAACATCAGTGTTGAGTCTATCGATAAGAGCGGCACTGTTATTGGTGACCGAAAATAGTTTTTTCAGCAGTATAAACACAACAACCATGGAGCTACCATTGCAAAACGTGTCCAATTGTGAATTGCGAGCAGTTATTCGTTTTTTAACTTCAAAAGGACTGAATAGTAACAAAATTCACAGTGAACTAGTGGAAATTTATGGTGAGAATTGTAAGAGTGTGCAAATGGTGCGAAGATGGCGCGCTGATTTTATCGCGGGACGTTCAGAAGTTCATGATGAACAGCGTGCAGGACGTCCAAAAACAGCCACTACGGACAGAGCTATTGAAGCTGTTCAATAAATTATTGAAAAGGACAGACGGCTGACCATCGATGATATTCTCGAATTGATTCCTCCTGATATTGAAATTGGCCGAACTTCAATCTTTTCAATTTTGAAGGATAAGCTTGGTTACAGCAAAGTTTGCGCAAGATGGGTCCCACGCCTGCTTACCGAAAACCACAAACATCAACGAATATTCGCTGCTCAAAAATTTTTTGAAATGGTTAAGAAAGAAGGCGATAGTCTCTACTCACGCATTGTGACGGGTGATGAAACGTGGTGTCATCATACGAATCCCGAAACAAAGCGTCAAAGCATGGTTTGGAAGAAACCAGAAGAAAGTGCTCCATAAAAAGAAAAAATTCAACGTTCTGCTGGAAAAATCACGGCCACAGTTTTTTGGGACGAGTTAGGTGTTTGGTTGGTTGATTTTTTGGAACCTGGTACAACAATCAATGCGGATCGTTACTGCGAAGTTTTAAATAAGCTTAAATATGCCATCAGACGAAAACGTCTAGGAAAATTATCCAAAAAAATCTTACTCTTTCATGATAATGCACGGCCATTCTGCTCAAAAAACGAGAACTTTATTGGAAAAATTCAAATGGGAAGTTTTCGATCACCCACCCTACTCTCCGGATCTCGCACCAAGTGGGCAGCATTTTGTTTCAAACGAAGAAGTCCAAACATCTGTCAAATTATGGCTCCAAAAACAGGACACGTCTTTTTTTAAAGAAGGTTTGCATAAACTCTATAACAGATACGAAAAATGTATTCAAGTCAAAGGTGACTATGTAAATAGAAAAATAGTTTGTGAGTCAAATAATTAATAAATATTCATTTTATAACCTAAAAATTGTTTTGTACTTCATTTTAAAATTAGGGAAACTTACTTTTTGAATGCTCCTCGTATTATTGGAAATCAACCAACCCTTAATTTAATGGGTTATAATCCAACGTTTATGAAGAAGTAAGTCACTGTACACTTAAAACAAATTTTTGTATGGAATGATTTAGATTACTCTATATATATACAATATTTAAAAGAAAAAAAATCAAGTAGATTCTATGATATGACACGCCTTCTGAGGTCGGAGGTGGATGAAGGCGTTTTAGGCGTCTTTTTGGTCTATGACCGGCCAGGGCACATGCAAGCGAGTTCGGATGGTTCCTTATGCGATCAGCGTAACGGTCGCTAAGTTTATTCAATACATCACCCACATAGGGAATGCCTAGATTCTTATGAAGGTTTCGATTTCGGATACCACGGGGCGTTTAAAAAAAAAAAGACAAAAAACAACATTAGTCATTTATGGACTTTATCTACAATTTTCAGTAAAAAGTCAGCCATGCAGAGTCTACTACGTATCCAGATCACATCTGGACTCTTAACAAGCGACACTGGAGATTTGCGCCCTTAGTATCCTTCTCAATGGAAATAGGGGAGCAAACATCTGCATTTATTCATTGTCATCCTGGAGCATCTACTCCAGGATGGTTAAAGAATGCCATAGCTACCTCCAAACTCTCTCCGCCTGTTTACCCTGTTAGATACCACATACAAAAAGTTGGCCTATCGGACCCTTCAGAGTGCAGAAAGTATTTTGCTTTAATTTATGGGTATGGCACCGTTTGGTCGCAGTACCTCACCAGTTTGTAAGGAACCCTTTTTGGAAAAAAAAAAACTTTCAGCATTGGCATAGTAGTTTCTGAATTTAAAAAAAAAAAACATTATTACAATAATTTTTTTAAAAACAGTTTATCAGCCGTGTTCTGAGAACCGCAAAATAAATAAATATTAATTGTAAAAAATATTTTAATTTTAAATAAAAATCAATATTATTCGTTTTCATACTTGCATGCTTCAATTTTTTTTTTTTTTTTCGATAGCTTGTATTTTCTTTTTTTTAATAAATTCTTTTATTTTACTACTCTTTTCGATAAGGAAATATGCAACCTTCGCTTTTTTTTTATTTACCCCACCAAAAAATATTTTTAACCATTAAATTTCGATAAAACCCCTGTGGCGTCGCTAAACAGCAATATTCCGCAACGCGCCGACTGTTCCAATAATTCCTACTGGGTTGCTGGTCAGTAGCAATTCCAGTAACAGATCTTTTGCACTGTGTGTTTGTCTCGCTCGCACCTGCACGAAATGGGGCTTGAGCCAACCGCATGCTGGACTGTAGCAGCTAATGCAATAGATTCTGCAGTCAAGCATGTGACCTGCTCAAATCAGTTAGTTAGAGAACTTCATTAATGGAGGTCAAGTCCTCATCGAGGCGCAGGCAAACCACAAGTGTTATTAAAAATAATGTTTGATAAAATTAAATTAATTATAAAATAAAGATTTCAGGTCCCCGTGCTCCCCGAATCCCCGATTCCTTGGGCACAACTTGAAGAAATGAAAAAGACTTTTCATATGTGGACGCGTTGGCGCCATGGGCGAGACACCACTCCAATAGCCCCAGTGAACATTATCTGTCTATTTCCCCATTTTTCTGTGTTATTTGTGGATTATAATATTTTTTATAAAATCCGTTTATAATCAAAACCAAACCTTAATTTTTAGAAAATTATCAGGGGTGCCACAGAAAACCAATTCGATTCAATTTCGATACAATTCCAGTTCTTGGTGCCACAGACATGGCTAACAACGGTTTAAAAAACCAATTCGATTCAATTTCGATACAATTCCAATTCTTGGTGCGGTTTTAAAACCGTAGTTAGCCATGTCTGTGGCACCAAGAATTGGAATTGTATCGAAATTGAATCGAACTGGTTTTCTGTGGCACCCTGAATATTCCAGATTTAAATTTTTTTTGTCTTGACTATAAAAATACTTAATTATCCTCATTTGACGAAAAAGGATTCGTTTTAAATTTCCATGTTTTGTTCATCGAATTTCACCAAAACGAGTTTTTTAATCGACTGTTTTATTGCAAGACAACTAAAATCGTTTAGATTCAAAGGTCTACATATTTTAAAATGAATTATTTTTTTTTAAGCCTTAGATTCCATTAATGTCAATTTTAAGTCAGATATTTATTAATAATTATTTTTTATTATTATTTTTGATTCAAACGAAAAAACCGAATTTTCGCACACGTTCAAATATCGATAACCGATAAGTACGAACGTGTTAATCTGCTGCACAAAAAAAATCACTCTAAAAAAATAACTAAATCGTCGTTAATTTCAATGAATAAGTAATAAAAAAATATATACATTTTTGTCAACGTTAAATGACAGACCCGGTCAGCTTTCCCAAACTAACTTAATTAATGCAAAAAAATTAAATTTGAAATTTTTTAATTACAAAATTTGTTTGATTTTTTTTATCTTATTCTTCTTATAATTAATAAAAAATAATTATAAAATATTTTGTTTCTTTAATATATTTTCTCTATTAAATATAATTGTGTATTATAATTTTTGATAATAATCGTTTCAAGAGGACATTAAGGAGCTGTTTTATTTTTTTTAACATTTGATTCATATTTGCACCATTTAAAGATGGAATAAAAACATGAATATTGTGAATGAAATATTTAAGTAGCATACAAATAACAAATGTAAGAAAATTATTTATTTATTATTATTATTTTACGAAAATGTGTAGATCAAAAATAATATGAAATATTTTTTTTTAAAATTTTGACAACTTGGACTTAAAAAAATTTGTTCCAAAATTTTTATTAGTGTAGCCACAAGCAAAAACAAAGGAAAAATAGGATTTTTAAAATTATCCGATAAGTTCAAAAACTTAAATTTATTATGACTTATGAATAAATCTGCAATCTTAGTTTTTAAATATCATACCTTATTCAGCTAGACCATTTATTAAAAAGAGTAAAGAAAATATAAAAAGTTAATGAAATCGAAGAAAATTTGTTTGTTTGGAAAATTAGCAAATTAGAGTTCGCTACAAAAGAATGGTCGAGGCCTTAAGCTCCACTGGGACTCCAGGATGACAGAAAAAGAAGTTAAATTAGGCTAAATGTAGTTGTTTAAAGTACAAAACCATTTTATTAATTTAAAATTTTGAGATTTTATTTATTTATGTTATTTATTTTCGTTTCTTGAGTAAGAAATTTTTTATCGGTCGGGTTACTAGCCCAACGCAACCCACATTAAGGTCAGTAGGGTGGCCGGGATGGATTTATAACGAAGTGCCATATTAAATTTTTCTTTTTTTTTACTAAATTGTGATGTGTACTGCATGTCAAGCAAAAATAATATTCTTTATTTAATTTAGCAAAAATTTTAATTGTAATAGATTAGATTTTTCATTTATTGTACCTCACACGAAATATCTCTCGTTTAAATTAAATTTGACTAACTGACAACTGCATAATAACTTTATTTAGGCTTAATATTAAATAAAGTTTATTCATTCAGTGTTTTCACACTCATCGGTAAATCATATTTAATACCTTTGAAAGCTTCCATAAAACCAGAGCAACAAATTTAAACCTCAAATAAAATAATTCCCTTAGCAAATTGAACTAATTGAATGTCACATGCTCTTCTTTAGATAAATAACTTATATTTAATAGTAAAAAGCAGCCCAACTTAAACCATCCAATATGTGCAAATTTTCACAACAAGCTTTGAGTCAAGCTGTGCACATACCTTACAAGGATTCTCCTTACGATTATCCCATGAACACCAACAATAAATTGTTGTGCTACACAATTTACATATTGTCAGGATATTTTCTTCCTTATTTTTCTTTTTTTGTAAGCTATTATGCTGTATAAAACTCCCAAAGCATTTAAGCATCGTAGTAAAATAACATTGAGAAAAACAATCAATAAAAATCTGTGATAAAACATTTTGCCATAATCTGAAAACAGAAAATCAATATGCTGCATTGCATACAAGTTAAAGTTGAAAATTTATTTCTTATTCTTCCTTCTAGGACGAAAACGAAAAACGAGCAAAGATCTTCATACTATGTGAAAGTCGAGCAAAAATTCAAAACTAAATAAAAGCCCCAAAAGCTACGTCCCAGAGACAACGCCTGCATGACAAGTAGTTACACACACACATACGCACATCCTTACACACACACACACTTGCACTCACACTCAATCACACACACACTGACACACACACTGACACTTACATCGATGACAGTGCATATGCTGGCAAGTGTTGCCAACGTTGAGTAAAAACAATTTATTTTTATGTGTCTATGTATAAAATTAAAATTTGCATATAGCAAACCAAGCCCAAGCCGTACCCAAAACCCCAACCAAAGGACTGAAGGACAGACGCAACGCTGCCACTCGCCGGTCTGCTCCTGCAGGAGGAAGTGCCTCTGGCAAGAGTTTTTCGCCATGTGGCAGCTCTGGCTGTGCTGGCTGCATGTCTGGTCGAGTTTGGTATGACAACTGCTGCTGCTGGTGGCTGCCTCACAGCGGCAGTATTGAGGTTTGGGAACGATGACAATCCTGAATATGACGGACAATGGTAAAAAAACTGAAATTTATAATTAATTTTTATGTAACTTTCTTTTTTAAATTCTTGCCATGACATTTCCTTCGGTCTGTGCTTTAAATTCAATTGAGTTAATTTACAATTATTTTTATTTTAATTTTTATTTATTTTTAATATTCTTGTTTATTTTATGTTCTTTATTAATATGCATATTTATTCTTAAGCTCATATAGTTAGTAATTCAAATATTGGGAACAAACTTAATAAAGTCTTTAATAATAATAATGTATAGTGAAAAGGACTTCATATATCGATTAGGGAATTTTCGTCAGGTTATTGTTTTTCACACTCAAATAATCGAAGGATTATGTCGGACACAAGTTCGAATCGGTACTTTGCTGAGCTAAATATGACAACAAAAATCTTATCAAATTTATCGCAATTTTCATATCCGTATATCTTTGTTTCAATTATATCTTTTTCCATAAATAAAGTAAAAGTGATGACAGCCCTGAAATTTTTGTGAGATTGCAAACTCTGATTTGGTTGCCTTTTGACCTTGACTTCTAAATACAAAAACATGGCCTTGGATGAACCGAAAACTTAAAGTAATCAGTAAGTAAGGGGTTATATGTATTAGTAAATAATATATACAATTATGGATTGCAATACGAGAAACTCAAATACTTCTCAATTTTCCAAGAAATTCGCAAGTTTTCTCGAAAAAATGGCAAAATATATATAAAACGCCATCTGGCGGCAGTCATAAGTAAAAATAAAAATCAAGAATGAATTTCTTGATTCCCAAAACCTCCTATATACACATAAAAATATTAAAAATTTTGGTTTAAAAATCCAAACGTTGAATTAAAATGTTCCATTTTGTCGTAATAGGAAATTTTAAAAAAAACTGCAGTCCAGAAAACCTAAATAGACTTGTGGACAAAGTTACTTAAAATTGTCCGTAGAATACTCCTAGGGGACGCTCAGAATCGGCAAAAAAATTGACCCACCCTATATTGATCAAATATTTAAAATTTAATAAATATTTAATATTGGAAAAATAATGCTATCACCGATCTAACTTTTATTTAAATTTATAACTAAAATATGATGAGTCTTTTAAATAGTAGTAGGCATACGCCATGTAATCTTACAAGGAAGGTAAACGTTGGCATGATCACATCTATTAAAATTTTTGCAACTATTGTGCCGGCCATCAGCATCGAATCCGCCAAATTAAATTCTTTTCCCGAAATATTTCCAAAAATTTTGCAATTTGCCCATTGGGCTTTCTTGTTAGTACTTGTTTATCCAACGAGAAAAAAATTTCTAACTTAGAACCCTTAAAAGCTTTCAGGGATTCAAAATTTTCTTACATATTTCGGGATTTCGGACTATGGGATCTATAGTTGGGTCTGATCAAAAAATCGGCATTGGGTACAGACCCATCGTATCTTCTGACAAGGGTAATACGTTCCTTGAACTTAGATGCTCTTTGATCTTGGTAAAAATCATGGAAAATTAATCAAATGGGTATTTCATAATGACGAAGAGCATAAGAAAGCACATTCCTACTGCCACATGTCGTAAATGGATCTCATAAATGGAACAGGGACTATTTGCCGTGCTCCGGAAAACAAATATGACCAAATTATTTGGATTTTATTTAAAAATTGTGCCAAAACAAATTTTTCATTTGGTTTAAAAAGGAATATTTTGTTACAGGAGAAATTATTCATCGGAAAAGTAGCAAAAACTATTGCTCGTTTTGATTTTTCGTTTTCCGGAGCACAGCTGTATAGAAGGTTTTGTGTCACTCTAGAAAGGCGTGATAAATGTCTTAAGAAAGTCTTGTCCTTCTAGGTCTAAATTTTTCTTCAGTTTATTCTTCAGGACACGAAGCCTTCGAAAGCCGTCAAAGATAACTCAGTACCAAAAATGGTTTTTAAGTAATTCGCTTTAATTATAAAACACATGGGATCGTGTAGTTTTTCAATTTGAAAGGGACGGGAGGTCTTCACAAGTACGTATAAACGGCCTGAAGAAGGTGATAATCTGTATAGAGAGGACCCCATCATTTGCGACTTTAAACACAGCCAGTTTAAATGGATTGATAATGTATTTGGTAAAATTTTTGAACAGAAGCATCAACAAAATTGAGCTGTTTTTTTTAAGTTTAGTTTTAGATAACCTATAGGTTTTTTTTCGTAGTATAAGTACAAATTATAATTATCCGAGTTATCTATATCTCATCAGACGCGTCCCTAAGGCATTGGCGGATCGGGGAATTCTCCGCACTATGCAGAATAAGTGGAAAATAAAATATTCGCAGACCAAAACAGACAAACAGGCATGTCCAGATAGGGACCCTATCACCAAGCTAGGGTAGGGGGCTAGCAACAACATTTCAAGCTACCGAATCTTCAAAAAAACGTTCTATGCTCCAAATAGGAGTAAAATCTACATAACATACATTGTGACAAAAAAAAAATTCCGGAATTTCAATTTCTTCGATTTTTATAATGTGGTGCATCATAAATACTTTCCAGAGGGACAAACGGTCAATATGGAGTAATTAAGTGACTGTTTTGCGGCATTTGCTCGATCGGGTCCGTCGTATTCGGCCGGAGTTGTGGGCAGAAAATTCGTGGATTTTGCACGACGATAACATGCCATCTCATCGAGCCACGATTATGAACGCATTTAAGGCAAAAGACTCCATAAATTCCATCGACCAGCCACCGTACAGTCCAGATCTGGCCCCGTGTGACTTTTTCCTCTTTCCAAACTAAAATTGCAACTCCGGTGAACCCGTTTTGACTCCATACCGACCATAAAACAGAATGCGACGCGAGAGCTGAACGCCATCCCGGCCAACGACTATAAAAAATGTTTCGAGGATTGGAAGAAGCGTTGGCATATGTGTATTGCTATAGAAGGAATATATTTTGAAGGAGACAAAATAAATATTGGAGACGATTAACTATTTTGCGTTTTATTTAGAAATTCCAAAAACTTTTTTGTCACCATGGACTCATTTTAAGCGCCGCAAAGTCATAATTTTTTTTTCATATGTATTTTTTGTGGGTCTGTTCTATCAAAAAAGACAAGTTAGGGAATTATATTCAAATGACTGAAACACATATAAAAACCAGAAAAATACTTATCCCTACTTTTTAATTGCCTTATTTTAAAATACATATTTTTTTTATGAAGGATTTTTTCTTGCTTTGCGAGCAGCAACAATCATATCCTAATAAATTGATTTCGAATTTCGAAGAAATTCTCGTGTTTTCAACAAAATATTCAGCGAAATTTACATATCCCTAGCTTGAATGTATAGGAAGGGTCGTCTTTGGAAGGAAGGTGGAAATCGGCACTTTCCCAGTTTTGCTCCAAAGCTTCTCCCTAAGGCAACATTATAATTGTGCCATCCTCTTAAAGTTCAATTTAATTCAAAACAGATTTACTTAATCTTAACATATATATAAAATTCTTGTGTCACAATGTTATGTTCCTTTGGAGCTTATGGACTCACGAACGGCTGAACCGATTTGGCTAATTTTGGTCTTGAAATGTTCGTGGAAGTCCAAGGATTGTTTAAGGATGAGAAAATATAACAAAATTGCGACGAAAATACTAAAAAGGACAATTTGATTTTCCAATACAATTTTTTTTTTTTTAATTTAGGTTGGCATTGTGTACATTGTCAGATTAACTAATATTTTTTAGTTAATAGTTTTTGTCGAAAGGAAACAAAAAAATTATTAACGATTCATGTTTTGATTTCTGTGTAAAATACATATGATCAGATCAATATTTGCACATAATGCCGCCAAAAAGACGTAACATTGGCAGACATTCGCGTAGAACTCAATTGCAATCATCCCAAAGAACAGCTGAAGCTGAGGAACAACGTTCGCAAAGGAGTGAGTTGAGTCGATTAAGAGAAGCAAGATCACGTTCTACTCATACAACAGAAGAACGAGATGAATAGAATACGAATGCTCGAATGAGAATGAGACGAAATCGGGATTATCAGAATCAATCAGATGAAATCCATGCAGAACAGAATTTAATCCAAAGAACATTCAGGCAAATGCGCAATGCATCCAATCTGCACAGAGCTGCATTCGAATATAACAATACGACCGATTATAGCTCGCGTCAATCTGTTGTAATTGGAACAATGAACAAGGTATGTGATCAGTGCCAAGCACTGAAATTTCCCCATGAAACAGCAGGCCTGCTTATTATCAAAAGCAGTGTATTCGGAGATGTTCGCTGCTGGATGTATTCTCTAGAATGGCAGAAGAGAGGATTACCTCATGCGCACATTTTGATTTGGTTGGATCAGAAAATACTACCGCATGAAATTGATGATGTGATATCGGCGGAAATCCCAGTTCAAACAAATGATCCAGAATTGTTCGAGGTTATCATAAAGAATATGGTCCACGGCATCCTCCATGCATGATCGACGGCAAATGCTCCAAAAGATATCCAAGGGCATTGACTTCGGACACTGTTACGGGCTACGATGGATACCCATTATATCGCCGTAGATCAACAGAAGACAATGGCAGATCAACCATAATCAAAGTGCAAAATCAAGAAACTGAAATTGACAATCGTTGGGTTGTTCCATTTTCGCCATTATTATCAAAAACGTATAAAGCCCACATTAACGTCGAGTATTGCAACTCAGTAAAATCAATAAAATATATCTGCAAATACGTCAATAAGGGAAGCGATATGGCGATTTTTGGTGTGAGAGCCGACAATGTGAATGACGAAATTTCACAATATCAAATAGGACGTTGCATTAGCAGTAACGAGGCAATATGGCGAGTTTTCTCATTCCAAATTCACGAACGACACCCAACCGTTGTCCATTTAGCAGTTCATCCAGAAAATAGTCAACGTGTTTCTAGACGAGCGAGCGAAGCGAGCGTGCCGAAGGCTGGCTAGTATTTACATAAAAATTTCAAATTTTTCACCATTGTCCACAACTAAGCCGGAAACAACATAATGCCAGCTCTTGATAGTGTAGTTACATAACTAAACAATTGTTGCTGCTCGAACAAAGCTGGGGGATTTTCTTTATGTGTATGTAAGTGAGTATTACTGAATGTTTGTGCATATGGATGAAAAAAAACGATTCAACGATTTCAATAACTCCAGTTACAATCATTAGCTAAGCCCCGCCACTTGAGTGGGACTTAAACGGCAATAAGTCAGACGCATAACCGGATCTGCTGTCATTTGAAATGATAAAGTCAGATGACAAAGGGACAAAGACCCAAGGAAGCATAAATACCATATCATGGACAAGTTGAGACGCACGAAAAATCCCCGTTCATGGAGCATCATGTCAGAGTGATAACAAAATTGAGCAAAAACACAAATTTTAGAAGAGGGCCACACTGATGTCAAGAGTATCCGTGGAAACCACGCAGACACAGACACTCACATAGATGCTCACACAGATACTCACATATATACCGCATGTCCTTAAAATAAGAGTCAGCGCAGCAAAATAGAAACCACAAACAAGGATAACAATCGTAGTGTGGCCAAGTTTTTCAAGCGAATACAAATCACGCGAACGTGTTTAGTCATTGACCGAACCTTGGCCTTATCCTTTATGCCGAAAAAAAAAAAGAGTTGAAAAATTTATTGTTAACGTGGCTCATGCAAATTAAATCCTTTTCCATTGTACGTCCTTTTTCTTAAAGTCAGTACAGCGTGTTGAGCTGACTTCCGTTGTACTTAACCGGGTCTAGGAGTCGAGTTGGTCAACTCGAGTGTTGCCTTGTCTACATTTGTGTCTAACAAAGGTCAGTGGGTTGTACTTACTTGGTAAGCCAGTCTTGTCGAAATGGCTTATCTTGGTTGTATGATTTTTTTTCTTTCTACTTTAAATTATTTGCATAATGAAGAGCCTGCCATGAAATAATAAGAGCGCAATTCAAAGGCGCAAAAAGGGATGGCACATTATTTTTAGATAACAATTGATGGGGCGTAAATTCTACAAGTTATGTGCCTGTAATAAACTGGGAAATTTGGGTGCATATAAATAGAAACAAAGCGGTGGAGATTGTTGTAGGAAGCATTTGTTGTTTTATTTTTTCATCTTTATATTGCTGTTTGTCCTATAGAATTTCTTTAAAAATTGTAGGTGTAGGAAATCCATCAGATTCTAAGCAAGATTTTCTGTTTTTTGTTGATCAATTCTAAAAGGGAACCTTTTTACAGCTCTATTCTATATTTTTGGTTATATGTTTCCTGTAACAGTCAAAACTACATGCGAATCCGTGCTCCTAAAGCCCAAGATACTTTGGCTATGAAATAATACAAAAGCTGAAAAGAAGGACCTTTTAATAACAAGATTCACTGCTGGATGCTTTTGTAAATATTAAGTTTTCATATTCGATTTCATTATCAACCTAAAACCCTCTTCTATGCTGGTGATCAGGTCAACAAATCTTGTTCATCTTTCCGTGTACGAGGTGTGTTCAAAAAGTATCGCGAATTTTGGATTTTTTGCGGGTCACGTTTATTCGAATTTCTATTTTTTTGTGGCGTTATGTTGGTACTCATATTTCTCACTTATGCCGACAAGCTCGGCCATTTTGAATGTTCACTTAATTGTTGACAGCTGCTTTGCTTGCACGTGTTTTGGCTCGTCTTCGATTTTTACCTATTCAAAAAAATGGATCAAAGAACCTGTATCAAATTTTGTGTGAAAAACGAAATGAAATGCGCGGATGCATTCCGAATGTTTACTGTGGAATACGGAGAAGCTACCTTGGACCGAAGCAACGTTTATTGGTGGTACAAAATGTTCTCAGAAGGCCGAGAAGATGTGAACGACGAAGAGCATGCCGGACGCCCGAGCACTTCAAAAACAGACGAAAAAATTGATGAAGTCAAGAAAATGGTATTGGCCAATAGTCGAATCATCGTTATAGAAGTTGCTGAGGACCTAGACATATCGAATGGCTCGTGCCATTCGATTTTTATCAATGATTTGGGCATGAGACGGGTCGCCGCGAAATTCGTACCAAAATTGCTCAATTTCGACCAAAAACAGCATCGCATGAACATTGCTAATGAGATGTTGGACTCTGTCCGCGACGACCCAAATTTGCTCCAGAGGGTCATAACTGGTGACGAATCGTGGCTTTATGGTTCTGACGTGGAAACCAAAGCTCCATCATATCAATGGAAGCTGCCACACGAACCAAGACCGAAAAAAGTGCGCCAAGTTC